>JAULCA010233923.1:0-13679 GCA_032360845.1 Crassadoma gigantea
ATTTTCAATTATTTTTAATTTTGCATCTCTGGATATGGTATGGATCAGTTATTGTCAATACATCAATATCTTGATCATTTAAATTCTTACAAATCTAGATATGAACTACAACCCGTGAAGAATGTAAATTTCTCATAAAAGGGGCTGGGCGGTAGGGGTGTTCGTTGTGAGGTAAGCAGCACCTGGAAACTTATTGTTGATACAAATGATAATACCAATTAATCCTGACACATTTTCCGTTTTCTTCCAAAACCATGCTATATATTGATCAATACACACAAAGTGTCTAAGGTGGCAGTTCAAGATGAGGAGTATGGTACACGTTTGTGTGGGTACACAAACAAATCGTTTATACTTCGTTTGTGATTATAAATGTGTGAATTATATGTATAACAAATTTAAAACTGATATAAATATGTAGTTTGCTTTTGTTATAAATACCGTCTTGTTTTTGTTTAATTTTATAATTATCTTAACGCGTCTCCTTCCATTCTCTTTAGGCCCATCTTAAAGTTCAACAATAAAAAATCGCCGTAAAAAGGAGCCTTTATAAATAGTGACAAATATAAGCGATGCTAAGGGAAAATGGACGTCATATCTTTACTAGGCTGACGCAAACAATACATATTGTCAACGCTGGGTGCTGTAGTGCTACCGTACAATTCCTAAACGTATAGGGTATGTTAAACTATCATATAATTGTGATAATAATTTGATTGCGTATCATTCCAAAAACTGATAAGGTCAATAGGTGCTTATTAGCCGATTATTCATTAAAATTACTGATACGCTGTGTTTTATCTAGCGTCGGCTGATCAGGTTTATTATCAATTTCATACTGTTCAGATACAGGAAAGTGTAATTCAATACCCGTGATAAATAAGCTTACAACACAGACTAACATATTTCTCTGAAAGAGTCCAATTTTAATTTCAGAACCTCCTCACTTTATCAATCTCTGCTGAGATCAACGTAGATAATATCTTTCTTGTCGAAGAACCGATACAAAATCCGTTCTCGATAGTATTGTTAAAGCATGGACCCTCTGACAGTGAAATAACATTATCCCACCAGCTATTTGGCCATTGGCCACTTGTTTCCGAAGGTATCACAAAATTAATTAGGGGTTTTGAAGAATCGTTGAATTATTACCAACTAAAACTTCAAAATTATGGTTGACTGAGTTTTGAATTGTGTGTTAAAGAACTTCTTGGCAATTTGAATATTTTATAAGCGTAGTACAGGGTTTGTTTAAAATTGTTATTATATTCAATCGTAGTATTATTGATTTCAATCAAAGCAACGTATACATCCCTGTGCCTTATTCCGAAATCCATTTTACAGCATCTGTTGGTTTACTAAGCTAAGGCTTCCGTCATTGTGCTTCATATTGCATAAATCGCATTTTCGATCTCCTAAGAAACTATCAGTCAGACTTTGATGAAACTTTGGAGTCTGGGGTGTTGATCGGATTTTATACTCGACTTGAGTCTAACCCCCAGAGGAGGGACCTTAAGGGATCATAGGAAGCAAAACCTTCAAAAAACTCATTTGAAACTTATTGGTGGATTTTTGACAACTTTTCATTAAATGATGTTTAGATGATGAAAATTTGTATTCAAACAGGTTTTTGTTTTGAATTTTGTTACTCCTCCGTCTCTCAATATATTGAAATGTGCGGCCAATATAACGGAGCGGGCAATACTCAAGAAATTACGGTACATATGGTAATTGATCCCACGGGTATGTAATGACAATGCGCGTGTGTTTAAAACCAACATCACTATGCGCGATTCATCTCATTGATAGCATAATGTATTTGTAGAGTTTTTAACAAATAAGGGCCCAGTAGCTGAAATTAATAAGGTCAAAGGTAATGAGCCTCCCTGGTGTGATATATCTTCAGGCATCTGAAAGGTTAGATATAAATAGCGATGTGGTCATTCTGAGTGAGTGAGATATAAATAGATTTGTGATCATTTTGAGGGACTGATGTATTGATAGGTATGAGGTCATTACTGGGGTTAATAGGAAGGATCTGCATATCTAATGAGCTGGTCAGTTGCTGGTATAAATATGTTTCCTAGTTATACATCTTGATCTATTGTTAGACACGGCTCCTGTATTTAGTACTAGGTGGTTTCCATAGTTTGTATTTAGATGTAGCTCTATCTTTAGTTTATTTTGTCTCTAGTTATATTTAGGAAATTATGTCATTAGCTAAGTCTAGTATGGATTGAAACATATTTAGTAAATGCTGTCATCAGCTAAATTTAGTATGGATTTGAGTATATTTAGAATATGATGTCAGTATCGTTAAATAGTTTTACCTGTATGAAGGGTTGTCAGGGGAGTTTGTGGGAGAGTTTTTGAGGAGATAAAGAGGTTGTCGAGAGATGAGGTTTTGTTGAGAATGGAGTTTATGAAGAGGAAACGGGGAGTCTGGAGGTAATTGTATGGAGAGGATTAATGATTACTCAGAGAGTATTCTGTGACTTGTGAGGAGTCAAGTGGAGTAATTTGTATTATATAGAGTATTAGTTAGTTGAATTAGTCGAATTAGTGTAAACTTCAGTGGTTTTTTAGTTATATTACTTTTGAGTGATATTTCCGGACTTATAGACAGTTGTCTTAACCATATGTATTAGAAGGAGTGTCAGTCTTCCTCATCCTCTCCTAAATAGGATTATTTCAAAGCGCGTCAACTTTAGTTAGGTTATAAATTTTCCTCCGGGAGACACTTTTATGTAACTTTATTCACTTGAACATTTGGCAAATACATTGGTAAAATGTTGGTAAAATTTTAGTTAACCTTATAATAACTTGTATGTTGTGTTTTTAGGTCACCTGGGACAAACTTTCAAGTTACCTATTGCGATCGCCTTTTGTCCGGCGTCGTACGTCGTGCGTCGTCCGTCGTGCGTCCGTAAACAATTTACATTTTCGACTTCTTCTCCAAAACCCTAGAACCAATTTCAATGAAATTTGCAGAAACCTTCCATGGCCAAAGGTCAACCAAAATTGTGAATTATATGGTCCTGAGCCCCCCGGGGCCTGAGGGACGGGGCCAAAAAGGGTCAAATTCACTAAAATTTCAAAAACCTTCTTCTCAAGATCCAGATATGATAGAATCAAATACTCCTTATAGATTGAAGGGTCTTAAGGTGCTTTACCATAATTCAGCTGACTGACAGAACCACTATTTGTACATAGTACATATACTACCCAGATCTGTCATTCTACTTTTGCATTACATGTAGTTCAAGTTATCTTTGTTACAAAATTATTTCTTTTTCATTTGGCAACATCGATATCATCAGTTTTTACATAACTAAGGTGACCGTTAAGGCCCATGGGCCTCTTGTTATCTCTCGCATTGGTCAGACCGACTGAACGACTGGAATTTCATAAAACATAGAGAAATTAACAATTACATTAATAGCAAGATGGAGTCAGAATTGGAAACGTAAGAAATTGGTGTCAGAAGTGGGAAGACTAAAAATGAAACATCTGAATATAGTCAAACGCGCTGTAGACTTTCAAAGTCGAATAATTTGTTTGTGATTTTTAAATCATCATCTATTGACAAATCATTTGACGATATTTAACATGATTATTTTTATAATAGTATCTTTAAGCATTACTACTTCAGACAGGATCTCGTGAGAGGGAACTGCTAATATATTACTAATATCCGTTCTGTTTCTCTGTATTTATTACGAAGAGCCCACGAGTGTTCTCAGAGAATACCGGAAGACATTTCTGCAGGGGAGGCCTTTCTTCGGACGAAACCCCAATCGAAGGCAACGCAAGTTTTTTATTCATCGGAAGGATGTCTCTATGGGAAGACTTGATGTCCGAGTGTGAGTCTATAGAGAACATCCAGGATCCACTTGAAATCCAGTTTTATGGAGAAGTCAGTGCTGATTATGAGGGTCCGAGGAAGGAATTTCTGAGACTTGCACTGGAGGAAATAAAAGAAAGAATGATCAATCATGAAGATGGTATTTACTCCCTATTCCAGAAAACAGACTTGATAGCTACCCATGGCTATTACAATGCAGGAATGGTTGTTGGTGAGTGAATACTTACTCATATTGTCCCGTTAATCTAAGTTGTCCATTTTACGATGCAGCTTTTAACTAATTACTTTTTATGAAATGGCGCCACATTATTGATTAAGATTGCATATATCCATCCCGTCTATATTACAGATGTCAGTGCACTTCAGAACGGACCTTGTGCGGACTTTTTGGACAACCTTGTTAGCAACTGGCAGGATAAGGAACATTACACAATGTTCAAGAAAGGGTTGAAGAGAGTTGGCCTATGGCAGGTATGTACATGTTTGGAGGCTGAACGGTGGGGATTAATAATTAACTTACTTTAATATGAATAACCAAAAACGCCCAGGGTGATGATATTCTGGTCAGTAGCATGATTGGATAAGGAGTAACTGTCTCGTACAAATGAATGAGTTTGACTAAGGTCACAAGCGTCAAATGTTGTAAAACTTATGTAACTTTTTTTTCTGACCAAACGGCCGGCGAGGGATTATATAAGTTGGCATATAGCATGCGTGTATGAATGATTTTCAAGTCATTTCAAATAACTGACTTTGACCAACTTTCAAGGTCTCAGATGTGTCTTTAAATATTTACACAACTTCTTCTGAATAACAAGTAGCCTCGGGTAACACTTTTACCTTCTTGGGTAACAGGGGTCAAATATTTCAGAATCTGTTACCGGTTTCTTAGCATAAAGTGATACTATTTGTCCATTACATGTGTAAGATTGATAACAGTTGAACAATAGACCAGTTAGGCATCCTGTTTATAATTTACTGGGAAATAGATGTACCATACAATTTATGGGGTAAAGGATGTTAGATTTTCAATATTTCGGTGTTGATTCGATACGTATATGATTACGCATTTTTGACGACAAAATAGTATTTTAGTCAGCTCTTAGGCATCGTGTGTCTCTCATACTTAAAATGAAATATCGGGAGTGTTTTTAAAACCTAATTGTAGTGTCGTTCATTTCATTGCAGCTGTTGGAGAAAAAAACCCTCGGTGAAATACTTATTCCGGAGACGTAATGCAAAGGTGACAGTGCCAAAATCACTTTCCTTAATGCAAACCACATTTATTGAGGAAGGATCAAACAAACGAAACTAAGAGGAAAGGACACATTTTGCATTTTGCCATTATCTGAGAGAAGTCGCGGATAGGTTCCATTGTCATTATTCTATGATTAATGCGTTTAATTAACAGACCAGTACCACCTTGTTTTAATTATAAATTAAATTCTTACTCATTTTCTTTGCTTCTATTATCGCATGGTTAGCTATAAAATGGTACTGTACCACAACAATATGTTAGATTTTTTTCGAGGGACCAATTCCAGTTCGCGTATGCCCAACACATAGGAACTTAATCCCTGAATCTTAACATGGATATGGTTTGAATTCCATAACTATGTCAATATGTAAACTTATTTGGCTATGAAAAGACCAATGTAGATATGCTATCATTGGACTCAAGATCTGCCTTTACTACTGGAATTCTGTGTTACCTCAAAATACCATGAGCAATAACATTTTGAAGAAAGGAATAAAAACAATATGAAAAGCTGAAGTCTCAGAATGATTATACAACTGTAAATTATCGAGTAAAGTTATCGGTTATCCTGCCCCACACTGCCATTATCTTTTTATGTGTAATTAATTTGTATTTTCTCTGGATTGTTTCAGCTGGAAGAAAAGGTTCCATGACGCTGGAGAAAATCATGCAGTTCATAACTGGCTCGGCAGAGGAACCTGTGCTTGGCTTTGAAATGAGGCCAAGTCTGCATTTTTCTGAACTACCAGGCGACATTCCAACTGCCTCCACATGCATTAACAGACTTTACCTCCCTGTTTAAACACGTTTTAACCATGCGGAGGACGAGGTGCTTTTTGACCGTTTTGAACTGGCATTTCATAACGAATATTTTGGATTGCAGTGATGTTGATTGTGAAATACGAACTGGAAGAGACATAAAACAGGTTGTTAAAGTGCGATCATATTTTTAGCTTACCTGGCCCGAAGGGCCATGTGAGCTTATGTCGTACTGTGGCGTCCGTCGTCCGTCTGTTCGTCAACTATTCATTGAGCTTCTTCTGAAGAACTACAGGGCCTAGGGTTATGATAATTGGCCAGTAGGTACCTGGAATGGAGTGATATAAAGCTTCCTCATCAAAATGACCTTGACCTACTTTCTCTGAAAAATATATGTTTTACTGTAAATGAAACCAACCATGACATCAGAAGCCGTTATTGTCATCATGAATGTGGCAACTTAAGTGAAGATTAGAAATATGAATACAATGTTACTGAAATATTCACATACAAACTGTAGAAACTTTTGGTTCATAACATATATTCTTACAATAAAAAAAATTAGTATTGAGAAAGGAGGACAGAAAAAGCCCTGAGATGAAAAAACCCAGAATTAGAGTGATGGCTTTCTTGAAAGTATAAACGATAACGACGGACTTTATGCACAATGCTTCAGGAGTATATATGAGTATGAAGTCACTCTGTGAACAAAAGAATAATTATGTGGTATAGTTTTTGTCTGGCGAGAAATGTTCCCAAAGATCACAATATATTTGCCTGCGGCTGCAAAGAATATCCACATTATATAATGTCATTAAATACATCCACATATCGCTCTAACGCCATAACTAATGTGTATATGGAACTGACTTCTAATATCTCAATAATATTGACTTGATACTCTGTGAGATACATGAACATAAATACAATCACGTTTGTAGTGGTGAATGTAACGTTCATCCACCACTACAAACTTGATCGTGATTATTAAGTGGCGCGCAACACATTTATAAAAATACAATAAACACTTTGTATCAAACGCTTTATATGTTCAAAACATACAACGTATAAACACATTCTATACAATACAACAAATCATTATAACATACTCACTGGTGTATAGCGCCTGCCCTGCTGCAACCAGGTGCCGTGTTTGGCTAAAAAGGGAGTTCGTATTCGTCGTTCCAGTCTCCGTGGTCATACATTCCACTGACGTATCCAATTAGCATACTTCACATTTTTGAATGTATAAGTCCTTTTCGGCCAGAAAGTATTTTTTACGTGTCAATGTATTTTCTTTATTTTGTGTCATGCTAACATCATGACACATTTTCTTTAGGTAAGTTTTTTGTGTCACGGTATTTTCTTTATTTTGTGTCATGCTTACATCATGACACATTTTCTTTAGGTATTTTTTTTTTTGTTACGGTATTTTCTTTATTTTGTGTCATGCTAACATCATGACATATTTATTTTAGTTATTTGTTTGTGTCATGGTGTTTCTTTATTTTATGTCATGCTAACAACATGACACATTTATTTAACTCTATTTTTGTGTCAGGCTGCTTTCGGCCATCGTAATCCAGTGGTTATCCGATATCTAGGTAGGGATGCCATGCAATGATAGCGACCACGTGTAAGCGTAATATTACTTAAGTTTGGGGTCATACTTTATATGTCTGTGTAACGTTAGTTTTACATGTAGAATACTCGACTAGAATGTGACGCTAGTTATACACCAACATAATGTCATTCAATCATTTTAAATTTATTTTAAATGTTATCACATTATGTTTATGATTTGTTTGCTAAAAATAGCATACGTCGGGTCAAGGTCTAACAATTTCTGTTTGTTTACTTTTTCAGGCCACGTGTACGCCAGTACGTATATAGAGTACATATGCGTTGTGATACATCGAAACAATCTTGTAGAATTAGCTTTGAAATGTATTCCCTTCCGAATCCTGATTAATACCAAGAAGAACACAGACAGTTTCAAGAATGTTTGGACAAGGTGATTTGTTGTACTTTTTCCTTTTGATGGCCATGTATAATTCTTTTTTCAGAATATTTTTGTATACTGATTCTCTTGATTTTTTGATCGCTTACATAGTATCCTTTGTATATTGCAAATCCGATATAAGTTAGCAAATAATATATTTCTCATAATGTATTTTGTAACCTAAAACTATATTATGTAGTGTTAAGATATTTTTATTATATCCAAGTGCTTTGAACAAGTTGTCAGCACATTTTAAAAATATTTCAATGTACTTGCATTTTGTGAAAAAATGATCATAATCTTCCACTACGCCACATGTGTTACAAAGTGGACTGTCTTTTATCTTCCATTTAAGTACATTATATGATTATTGGTTAGAATCCTGTGGATCAATTTCCATCGGAACATTCTTATTCTATTGTCCTCTATATTTTTAAATATAAAGGCTAATTTTTTTTCTATTTTGTGTTCTAACTCTGATTTACTTAAATGCACAAAAGTATTTTCCCATGCAATATATATATTTGGTTAAATCGAATTTTTAGTAATAAGATTTGTGTATATTGTATTGTTTGTTAACTTGTTTATGTTTACCTTTTTTGATGTAGTGAATAAGGTAATTGCTGGTATTTCATGATTGTTTTTATACTATATTTTGATATGTCTGAACGATGAAGTTTCTCTTGCCATTGCTTTGGAATGGATTTCTTGATAATGGCAAATTGTGATATCCAGTTGTGTTTTTGTCCTAATATATTTAATACAACATTCTCGCTTATTTTCCCTTGGTGATCTAATATATCTTTAATTGTTTTTATGACACTTTTTATCCAGTTTTTAAATATCAAAACCTTTCTTTTATGTCTTATGTATTGATTTCCCCAGATAAGTTCATTTCCGATGTCTGTTATGGTATGGGGATAGGTTCTTTGTCCTCCACCTATAGCTAGCCATGCTTTAATGATTTCCTGATAAAACAGTGGTACATGTGTGAAACCCTCTGAATTTTTAGTATTATTTACATTCATTGAAAATATTAAGAAATTGTTACCAAAGTGATACAAATAGTGTTGTGGTATAATCTTTCATTGACTGTCAAACTCAGATCTTAATTTTTTCACCCATCCGGCCAGAATAGTTAAAAAAATGTGCGTCTAAATCAAGAGTATTTAATCCCCCTTTATAGTATGTTCTACAGAGGGTCTTTCTTTTATCTTTCTCCCTTTTCCCCTCCCATATATAATTATAAATAATACTTTCTGATTTCTTCATTATCTTTTTCGGAACATGTAGTACTGATATTGCATAAATCAACTGAGGTATAAGAAATGATTTGACAATTTGAATTCTACCAAGCATTGTCAGTTTTTTTTAACATGTATTGACTATTTTTTCCATTTTTTAAAATTTTGCTGTCCCAGTTCTTTTGTTGGGTCTTTGCTGTATCTAAACCAAAGTATATTCCTAATGCTTTTATTTCTTCCAAAATCCAATCAGTAATTTCATAGTAATCATCAATACACATTTTATTATTTCCAAGTCTGATACCTTGTGATTTGCCTCTATTTAATATCAATCCTGAAAGACTGCCAAATACTTCAATCAAGTTTAATGCATTGAAAATATCTTTTTTAGATTTTAAGAATAGAGTTGTGTCATCAGCGAGCTGTGATAGTTTAAATGCTCTTGTCTGTATTTGTTTAATTTGTATACCTACTATTTTTTTATCATTTCTTATTTTTATGGCCAGTGTGTCGACTGTAATAACAAAACGAAGCGCTGAGATAGGACAACCTTGCCTAATTTCCCATGTTATTGTTACTGGTTCTGATAACCATCCATTATGAGTGATTATACAAGATATTTCGCTATACAGTGTTACTATCCAGTTCATAAAACTTTCTTTGAATCCAAAATGTATAAGTGTCGAAAACATGAAATTCCCATTCTATTGAATCAAATGATTTTGCAAAATCTAAAAGTAAAATAGCCCCTGTAATTTCAAATTGTTCAGCATAATCAATAATATCTTGAATAAGTCTTATGTTATACCCAATATTTCGTCCTCTAATAAATCCATTTTGGTCGGTATTAATTAATTTAGGTAAGATCGGTTTTATTCTTTCTGCTAAACAATGTGCTAATATTTTATAGTCTACATTAAGTAAAGTAAATGGACTCCAATTATTTAGGTCATAGGGATCATTTATCTTGAACATTAGTGATAAGATTCCTACTCTTTGTGATTCAGATAGTTTACTATGTATGTAGCCTTCATTTAGACATTCTACCAATATATTTTTTTAAATATGGCCAAAATATTTGAACAGTTAGCCCATCTGAGCCTGGTGATTTGTTCAATTTCATCTTATTTACAGCTTTATAACATTCTTTTTCTCTCAATAGTCCTTCACACTTACAACTTCCTTCTTCAGAAAGTGTTGAATCAAAATTGATGGAGTCTAAGTAATGATTTATATCTTGTTAACTTGGATTATTTGTAGTGTATATAGTTTCATAAAATTGTTTTTGACGTTTTAATATGTCCTCTTGATTTGATATTGTTTCACCTTCCTCAGTGTAAAGTTTGGTTATGTTCTTTTGAAGTTGCCTCCCCTTTACAAGCGATAAAATTTTTTTTGTGTTTTTTCCCCCTGTTCGACCCACTTAGCTCTCGATCTTATTTGGCTTCCTATTGCCTTACATACATATTGTGATTCTATCTTCTCTTCAACTGATTTTATTTCCTCTTCCTCTGCATTATTTTCTGTTAATACTTTAGGTTTATTTTCTAATTCTTTTATAATATTTCTTCTCAAGCTAGATTTTTTCTTTCCAAACTGTATTGAACGTTCACGTATTTCTACCTTGCATAAATCCCATCTCATGCGAGTAGACATGTTATTAAAATTTTCCATGTTATTATATTTGTTTAAAGTTTTAATTATTACCTTTTGATACTCTTATCATTCAAAAGACTTTTATTTAATGTCCAGTACCCTGGACCTCGTATAACATTTGTTATATCTAACACCAGGGATACAGCTTGGTGATCTGTATATTTTTTTAATTCCTTTCGAATATCTGTTGCTATAATTTTTGAAAGTACTTCTTTTTGCAGTAAGAAAAAGTCAATTTTACTAGCTTCAGTTTTAATATTTTTCCGTTTCCATGTAAACTGTTGCTTATCTGGGTGTTTTTGCCTCCATGGATCTATTAATCGACTTTCTTCTTTTATTAATGATTTAAAATCATTTACTGGATTTCTTGTTTTATTCGTGGATTTTCTATCACATGCCAGTTGAATTTCATTCCAATCACCCCAATGATATTTAGGCCTAAACTATAAGTTTCTATGACACATTTTACTTCTTTGTAAAATGTAATTCTTCTTTTTCTATCATTAGTTGAATATATATTTACAGTTGTGTATATGTTGTTATTTAACATTAACCAACAACAATCTACCATCTTTATCATTATATGAATCTATAACTTCACAGTTAAAGTTTTTATTGATAAAGATATTTACCCCTCTACTTTGTGTTGTGCCAAAACTATGTATTGTCTCCCCTTGCCATTCTGCTTTTATGTATGGCAGTATAGATTCTTTAAAATGTGTTTCCTTTACCAAAATCATGCTTCCTTTTTGTTGATTAACCCATGTATAAAATCTGTCTCTTTTTTGTTTATCACATAAACCCTGAGTGTTGACAGTAATTGAAATTTGTTGGTCATTTTTAGAAATATAATGTAAGGTTTTGGCTGTCAATACAAAACATGTCTCTTCATCAGATATACATGGAGTGGAGTGGCGTGGTCATTAATATATATATTAAAGCATGTTTGGCATTACAAGTATGTAACATATTATTTTCAAAAATGTGATTTAACAAGTTTCCATATTGGTACTTGCTATTTAATATATATAGATACATTTGTGTTTGTATATATATATATTTATATATCACCATGTAATATATAACCATTGTATATAATAAAACAACTGTCTGCTTATCTTCTTTGTTGTTTTTTTTCCATTAATTTCCACAGAGATTTTTGGGGGAATTACTTATACCATCAAGTGGGGATCGGATGTCTGCACACAGTTGACTCTATTTCCTTGAAGGGGTTTCCTTCATGAATGAGTCCATCCGACTCTGACTGTCCTGAGTGCCAGCATCCTTTTCCTTACCCTTTTTAACGCTTGTTTTGCCTTTGCCCCGTTTAACCTGACGTCTCCTCCTTGTTGATTCACATTGACCGGGTTCTTCTTGATCCTTCGATGCTGCATGTACGAGGTGTTTCTGACTGTGTACATCAGGTTTCTCTCCAGTGGTATCGTGTCGTGCCCCAACACTTTTTCACAATGACTACCCTGTCAACGGTTTCACAGTTAGTTAAATATCCGTCCACTCTTAAACGTTCCCGGTACATGTTAATAACCTCACAGCCACGGAGTTCAAGATCTCGTTTGATTTGTCCGTCAAATGCAGACAGTGGTACATTTTTAACACGTACCATGGTCGTGTCTTCGTCCTCTGAATGTCTAATACCGGGGTTGGTCGAATAAATCTTAATCGACTTCCATCTGAGGGCTAGCCCTCGAGCTATCATGTTAGACCGCGACTCTGTACTGTCTAGGTATAACCTCCACACCCCATGAACGCGCTGTAGCCCCGTCAGTCGTTCTATAGGAACGACATTGGAAATGGCCTGATATAGTTCAATGTGGTTAAGCCAGGATTCCTTAGTAACCTTTCTAGTACCAAAAATGTCTGTCTCCAGGATGAATTCTGGTTTCACTGTCAGTGGAAGTGGCGCGGCCACATTAGAATAAGAGCGGGCGCCATTTTCATTGTTCGGTCCTTCAGTTGAATTCATTTTTCGCATATATATCCTCTTGAAAACGATCCCTCTTCCTTTAGGACTCGATTTTTACTAACTCTATAGTTATGTCGCTTCTCGGAAAACAATATTGCAAAAGAATTGCCGTAAATAGACAATAATTTGAAAAAAATATCAGAGCTCACAATCAACCCTCTACCATAGTTGAAGGGCAGATCACTCTCCTCCAGTAGAAGAAATCATTATAAAAGTGCATTTACCTTCAAAAGGGGAAATGGACAATCATTTTTTAGCTCACCTGGCCCAAAGGGCCGATAAGCTTATGCCATGGCGCGGCGTCCGTTGTCCGTCCGTCGTAAGTAAACATTTGCTTCAAATCGCTACTAGTCATCAATTACAACATGGATTTTCACCAAATTTAGTCAGAAACATCATTGGGGGAAGGAGAACAGATTTTGCATAAATTGTGACTCTGACCACCCAGGGGCAAGAGCGGCGGGGCCCAATACGGGATATATAGGCAATTCCTTTAAATCGCTACTAGTCATTAAGTGCTGAATGGATTTTAACCGAATTTGGTCAGAAACATCCTTGGGGGAAGGAGAACAGATTTTGGATCAATTGTGACCCTGACCTCCAAGGGGCCAGAGGGGCGGGCCCAATAGGGGAATAGAGGTACGTCATTTAAATCGCTACTAGTAGAGTACTGAATGGATTTTAACCAAATTTGGTCAGGACATCCTTTGGGGAAGGAGAACATATTTTGCATAAATGGTGACTCTGACCCCCTAGAGGCCAGAGGGCCGGGAACCGATAGGCGAAATATAGGCAATTTCTTTAAATCGCTACTAGTCATAAAGTACTGAATGGATTTTAACCAAATTTGGTCAGAAGCATCCTATTGGGAAGGGGAAAAGATTTTGCATAAATGGCGACCCTGACCCCCA
>JAULCA010234367.1:1219-12232 GCA_032360845.1 Crassadoma gigantea
TAGTATGACCATTTCTTCATCAATAGGCCTGGAATATCTCAGAAAGACAAAGAAAACTAGAGGCAATAACATTTCTTAATAGATTAGGTCACAATTTCATATACAAAAATAAGGATGTTACTGTTTGAAAAAATAGTAATACCCTTATTTATATATATATATTATGCATTTCAATTTATATTTATTCCCGAGGTCTATCCAGAGCTTAAGACCTCTGTTTATTTTGCATAAAATGTGTCGTTTTCATGAAAATTTGAATATCAATTTAATTTAGTATCTATACATGATTGGTCGTGCAGCCAATGCTTTAGAGTTTAACGAAAACTATGCCGAGTTCACCAAGCTTTGAACAAAAACTTTTTTCATTGGTTGTCGCTATGTCACGTGATGTCAACAGTGGGGTAATGTGAACGGCTGCTGGCCATGGCTCATACACATGTGTGGTGATTTACAAGGACGGTGGCCTGGGGAAAGCGGCATCGACATGGTAAGACAAGCGTTAAAAAACATCTTATCACCTTTATAAGTTTCATTCTCGCGCAATGCATTTATTTTTCAGATAGTGCTAAACTGTTTATGAATATCTGTTGTTATTTCACTGTTATTGACAAAGTTTGGATTGTTGCAACTCCCAACATGCGGAACAATAGAAGGAAATAGACTGTGTCAAACAATATGGTAATGCCATTCAATAGCCAATTCAATATTCTAAACGCCTTTGTTTGTTTCAAAAGGTCAGATTAAAGGTATTATCTGCCTTATTACACAAGCGGGATTTAATTGAACACATGTCTAAAGTAGGACGTGTAGCAATGTATGAGTGTTAACGGAATCGTCTGCTATACCGTTAGGAATACCCTAGGCCGAATGCCTGGTGGATAGTCTAGAGTGAACAGGTAAAAATTGTTTTGTACATTTATTCATATTGAAAACTAATGCTTCATTATACAAAATCGTTAAATCTCCATTAGATCAGTTTAAACGGAAATGACAAGATACTGACAAATAGCACGGTAATGTATGTACGTATCCTCGTGTAATCGGTTTCATTATAGGCTAAGCTTACATGTGCAGGAGATGTGATCGAGTACATTGTAGTTCGATGTTGAGATACATTATATTAACTCAAACTAATAGTTGCTATTGAAAATTAGGTTGTTGTCCAAGGTTGTCTTTGTGACAAAACCTGGTTGGTTAGTTTAAGGTTTTGACGCCTACATGAATCCGACCGTACAGGTTTCATGACAAATGTATATATGGTTCAAAACTCAACCATTCATGGAATTTGATTTGAAAACGTTGAAGTAGAATTATATTAGCTAGCTACTTGTAGAAGTCTTATTCATCCTAACTTAAGAATTGACTGATTGGCAACCGAGTTACATTTTTTCATCCATATGGCAAGATTTAATAAGTAATATTATATATGTTCATTACATATTTCATTTTATGAACCAGTGTACTTCTATGCTCATTTTGTGCATAATATGATATATTATACTGTATAAATACTGAATTACCAAATCATCAAATTAACTATTGTACATGCACTTTTATTGATTTGAAATAATCTACACATATCTGTATGCAGATCAAGGTGTATAAAATGCTAATGATACATTGAAAAAAATAGCCATTTCATTATCAGTCTTGAGATCGGGTTTGATACCAATATTCTGTTGATGGTCAGAGCATATTGAGGTCAATTAAATTGATTAATTGTAATTGGTAATTTCACATCATGAATTAGTGTTGTTATAGTTCCCTTCTATTAACTTTAATGGTTGTAATAAATACTTAGAATATGGGATGGAATATCAATAATGTGTTAACATTTAGTGTGTTGATCTAATGGCACACTGTCCTACAGCGGAAGGTGTATCACACCACAGTGCTATTGACCTGGGATACACATCAACAATAATCACCAGAGATAATAGTGATTGATGATGACAGGTTCAGGTGGTTGTGGTGTCTGGATTTAGTTATATAATGAAGGCTATAGCATGGGCAGGAGCTGGGAGAGGTTTAGTGGAAGTCTGGTTAGTTTAACATTTAATTCTGATTTGAAATTTCTGTTCTATTCAAAGCAAGCTAACACTGCTGTATACATGTACATGATAAATAAATAACATACTGTGTCCAGGAATGAGAAATCAAGTTGTGCAAAATACTAAAGACTGCAATGTACACTAATGAAAGCTCATAGTTATTTTTATATCATATATATTTGATAAATTCAAGAGATTGTTTGTAATGAACAACTACTAAAAAAAATCCTCAGGTAATTGTTGACAGCTTTTGATTCCAGAGGGTAACTTTTTTCATTAAGGCATGATCAGAAACATCTTTGCTAGCCAAGGGTTCTTTTTATAACCTTTTATGCATAAATCCATTTTACCAAAAAAAACATGTACACTATTGTTAGAAAGAATATTCATCAGTACCTTGCAGGAGTATCATATTGTATCATCTATATACCAGTCATGATAGCAATATAACAAGGCCAGGACTTACCAAAGTCCTTAAAAAATGTTGTTTGTTATTTCCTGCTTAATATTTAGCATTTAGGGTAAATGAAACAACTGCTTCATCCAATTTGTCAGTATAATGTGACCATGTGAAATAACTAACATTGTTTGCTGTAGAGCTAATAGAGAGGTAGATCTGGTAACAAAGTAGAAAAAGAGCTATCAGGGTAGTCTTAGTAAAACAACCTCTTGATTCATGACAGCACTCTGTATCATTTAAATCATTGAAGCTTGTAATGGTCCTTTTGATTTTAATGAATCCAATACAGACTAATGTAAAAAATACGGAAGGGCAAGTGAGCTTATGCCACGGTGTGGCGTCCGTTGTCCATCTGTCCATCGTCAACTTTTTACTTTAAAAAGCTTCTTTTCAGTAACCAAAAGGCCCAGGATGATGATATTTGGCCAGGAGTATGCTGGGATGAAGGGCTTCCAAGTTTGTTCAAATGAATGACCTTCATCTATTTTCAAGGTCACAGGGGTTAAATATGTTAAATCTTTGCACAAATTCTTCTGAATAACCAAGAAGCCTGGGGTAATGATATTTGGCCAGGAGTATGCTGGGATGAAGGGCTACAAAGTTTGTTGAAACAAATGACCTTTACCCTTTTTCAAGGTCACAGGGTCAAATATGTTTAAAACTTTTAAACATCTTCTTCTGGATACCCAAGAGGCATAGGATAATGATCAAATATGTTTAAATCTGTAAATGACTTGTTCCGAATATTAAAAAATTCCAGGGTATAATGATATTTGGCCAGAAGCATGCTGGGAAGGAAGGCTTTAAACTCTGTTCAACTTAATGTCCTTGTTTGACTTTCAAGGTCACCGGCATCATATGTATAAATCGTTTAATAGATTCTAATGAATCAAACACAGATATTTTGCCTGTAGCTGTACATTAGCCTACTTCTAAGATTACAAGTGTGAGATTAATACCAGGTGAGCGATTCAGTCCCATTGGGCCTCTTGTCTGAAAAGATTTACCTCATACATTGAATATTTGTATCACAGTATGTATTGTAAAACAAAAAGAAGGATATGTAAGGGAAAAGTAAACATGAGGAAGTTTCGACCCACCAATTTTCATTATTTTAATTGTGTAAAATCAGCAAGGCAACATACATAACAGAGATCCCCAATGTAAGGTGACACCATTGTTAACACAGCAAAATTTACAAAAAAATGAAATATTTTAGTGTTTGAACATGGTAACACATAAATTAGAAGCTGAAATGATTCAAGTATACATGTAAGACTGTTAGAAACTGTTACAAGATAAATGTCATGCAGTCTAATATGAGGGGAGGCAAATTCAGAAAATAAAGTTTAAGGATAGAGGGAAAAAAATGTAATATCAAAGTTTTATTTTATACACAAACAATGTTTACATGTATTAAACATATCACAACATTTCAAGACCAATAGTCATAGCTTGACAAATTTAAAGGGATCAGTTGATCTTGAAAGGTTGTGACACATTTAATATTCACACTGTTTGCGTCTAAAGTAAAACTTTAATATTACATTTTCTAAACTGATGATGTATCTTATTAAAGATATAAGGGGAAAAAAGTGTAACACATTTGGCCTATTCTCTCCCTCAGCCCCAACCCAATCCAAAAGCACTTTAAAAGAGTAGTATTGTGTATTGAATATTTAAAGTTAACCTCTTTCTGTTCATTAGGAGGAGATATTATGGGAAGCAGCAAGAGTCTGGACTATAATTGCTGGAAATGTGACGTGTGACCTTGGTTGACCTTGTCCTGACCATGTCGGAGAAAGTGGGACAAAACAACAGGTTGATATTCCGACTCAACGATCATGGTCAGGGCCCAGAACTCCTACGACAGGTGTTCTTGGAGAGAGGCTGGATCGAGTTTGATGAAGATGAACAAGAGGAACATGAATGGAACTTATGGTGGCGCACGTCACGTTTCCGCAATTGTGATTATGATCAAATCTATCCTTGGCAACGATTGAACCACTACCCAAAATCAACTGGCATTACCAAAAAAGACTGTCTGGCACGCAACTTAAAGCGAATGAAAGGTGTACATGGGGCGGGGGTGTATAATTTTAGTCCCATTGCTTTTAATGTTCCTAATGACTATACAAGGTTCGTTGCAGAGTATGGAAAATTAAAACAACAGTATTCCGATTCTAAAAATCTCCTTTGGATTTGTAAGCCAGCAGACCTGTCCCGTGGCCGAGGGATATTTCTGTTCCGTGACATCTCCAATCTGCAGTATGACTGCAACGCTGTGGTCCAACAGT
Source organism: Crassadoma gigantea (assembly GCA_032360845.1). Lineage (NCBI taxonomy): Eukaryota > Metazoa > Mollusca > Bivalvia > Pectinida > Pectinidae > Crassadoma > Crassadoma gigantea. Next base: position 6,028 of record JAULCA010234367.1, read on the forward strand.
ACATTCCTAACCCTTTTTTGATAGGAGGATATAAGTTTGATATCAGAGTGTATGTAGCAGTGCCATCCTTTCATCCTCTGAACATCTACATTTTCGAGGAGGGTCTTGTGAGGTTTGGGACAGAGAAATTTGACTTAAATGCCTTAGATAATGTCTTTGCTCATCTAACCAACACTTCCATAAACAAACATAGTCCTGGATATGCATTGGACAAGGAGCGTGTGGGTCCTGGATGTAAGTGGACTATCACACAGTTACGACAGTATTTTCACCAACACAGCATTAATGACAGTACATTATGGACGAGAATTGTCAACATCATCATTCTGACCTTACTTGTTCAAGCTCCGCAAGTGCCGAAATGTGACAACTGCTTTGAACTTTATGGATTTGACATCCTCATTGATGACAATTTAAAACCATGGTTATTGGAAGTGAATTTTAGCCCAGCACTCAGCTTTGACTGCCAAGCTGATCTCCAAGTTAAGAAACCATTGCTTCATGACCTGATGAAGCTATTAAATTACAAGGAGAATGATTTAGAAAGAGGTGGAGATGCTCTCAAAAGCATCAGTCGTAGCCGAGCAACAGACCCATATGATCGTCACTCATCTATGAGTCATACCAGTCAAAGAGGAAGTGCTCTTAGAAAGTCAACATCCTTCCACAAAAACTTGTCATCACTTAACAAACAGCAAACAGCTGTACAAGAAAGTGCATATTTTATCAATGAAGTGCCAGAGTCTAAACATGAAGAGAACATTTGTTTTGGTTTACCACTTGCGACTCCAGGAGATGATGGCCGACCTAGCAGTGCAAGCTCTGGGATCTCGAGTGTAGACAGTGATAAGCTTGAGGGGGCAGAAGAAGGGAGCTTAATGGAAAGGCAAAGGACAATGGGTATGATGTCTGAGCGGTCCGCTACTGCATGTAGTCGAAGGTTGGTCAGTAGGGATGGTCGGGCAAAGCCTGAGGAGTATCAGGAATACAATAATAATAGTGCGAAAGGAAGTGCCATCCATACTGCTATTGTACCTGTACACTCCATGGAGAGGTCTGCTACTATGTCATCTGTAGTAAGAAGGGCAGACTACCAACAGGGATCACAGACTCTTACAGAAAAGAGCTCAACTAAGAGTTCTTATACCTCTGACAGTGGCATATCAAGTTACTCTAATTCTAGTCATGAAAATTCAGACTTGATGTCAAAGCCAGAGATTAGGAGGAACAGCAAATTGTTGCCTCAGAGATTTCAGTCCAACAACTTACTACACCAGCAGGTGGACCAGGACCAAATCACACACAGAGGGGACCAGAGTCCGTTGTTTGGTCACAGGAATAACATCTACAACATCAAATCTCTTCGACCCAATGAAACGTCAAACACACTAAAGAAGATTGCAGCATCTGGGATGACAAATTCTCAACAACAGTATCGCAGAAGTGGGAGATATAATGGGGCTGGAGACGTGAATTTCCGCAGGAATTCGATGTATCAGACACGTTCAGCTATCCGGTACCCCACACCCCGATCAAGTCGTGAGACACCTGTTCGTAGGTACAGCAATGCTCAGGGCAATAACAATGCTGTTCAGGGTTCAAGGACTCAACTTTATGTTTCAACTTCACCAGTTCCTCGGCGATTAACTCGAAATGCAGAACGACAAATAGCTCCTCCTTTACGAAAGAGCCAAAATTCACGACTTGGTGTGAGTACTAAGCATCAGGTGAACTCCAATGGACTAAGATCAAAAGGTCCATGTCCTAGAGTAGGTGACATGTGTTTGGTGTTTCCCTTCAGTGATATCACACTTCGGACTGCTAATGGCACATTAGACCCACATGTTGTAATTAAGGAGACACAGAGACTGCTCAGAGAATCACTTCATTCTGTGGATAAGGGTTCACAAGGACAGAAGGTGGGTGGACATCTGCCCTTCGGACAGCCTTTGGATGCTGACAGACTGTGGGGACCCATCAAACAGTTACCGGAAGAGGCTGGTTGAATTCAGGTAAATATATATTATTTCACATTGACCATTCAATTACATTTTCACATTAATGCATCTTCAGATGTTAGGCATTTCTCAAACATCTTAGTATGTTGAACATTTTGTTATATAAAAGTTGGCGACAGAAAGACTTAAAAGTTTTCCTGTTGTAAACATAAGGTGGTTGCAGCAAACAATAAGTGACAAGTTATGTGACAATGTGAGACTCATTCAAATTATTGCTATATTGCTATTAATATGTAGATCTGTGTAATATTCTAAATTAACCAAACTTAAGTTTTCATGTCTAATAATTTTGAGGACATGGGGTCTTCAAGGTTATAGCTAAAAATTATAATTTTATAATTTTGAACTGCATGGGTATCATTTAAAGTTTATTAAAGCTAAAACTTCAAATACAATGCTAGTCATTAGTCATTTTTTAAGGTCAATTTTGGGTCCTTTTAAAGACCCTTTCCCTTGGATAATTTCTGGTGTTTTCCCCCAAACTTTATGCAAAAATCACTGTATTTTCACAAAATTATGCTTTTTTTGAGGATGATATTTTCCCAAATCAACAGGAACAGATCCCTGTGGGAAAGAGGAAGAATTTCTTAAATTTGTCCATAGATAGATTATACATTTTATATATATATATAGACTAGTTTAGAGTAAGTCAAAGTTTAATGTCATGTTAATTAATTGTTATTGAATTTTTTACAATTGTAGCTTTAAAGTTTCTTAGACCTGTACACAAACTTTAATAATATTTCAACTGCTGGTATTATGTTGAATGTTATCAGTTCTCTCACGTTTTCAGTGCTGAAACTTCACACAGTGGTGTCTTCTATGAGGAGTTATGTATGTGGCTGTTTGAGATGTCACAAGAAATCACAAAATGTTATTTTCTAACTACCATGGTTTTTGTCATACAAGTGTAAATGTCATGTTTTATGCCCATAACCACAGTTCTATTTTGACCACCCTATGTATATGTAACAAGATTTGGGGAAAAAAATCCAATTAAATAAGTTCAGCAGTATTTAAGCAAATTGGACCACTTGTTTTTATTAAAAAACAGACAATTTTTCTAATAAAATTTCATTATCATCAAACCAGTACACTAAAATCCTGCTTGTGTTAAAGAAAATCAAATTAAGAAAAAGGCATTCTGAACAAAACAGCGAGATAAAGTTATGATGCAGAAAACTGTTTTCCAGACTAAGTAAATAGGAAGAGAAAATTTCAGGAGCTAGTTACTAAAATGATCTGCATTAAGTTTCATGGCTTGAACTTTTAATGCTCTTCTTGGGTATAAAGACATATAATTTAAATGGAAAATCAATATAGATGTGGTCCTCCTTTTATGTGATTAGGTCAGGGTATTTACCGTTCTATTATACACTCCCTAGACTGATATAAGGAATAATGAAAAGGCATAGACATTTTATGTGTCCTTTAAGGCTGGCATGATCTTGTTTTATAGACTTTTTAGCACTTAAGTCCTTTTGCCACATAAAAAACTCTTTTGATAAAGAATTGAATTCAGACATGCCATAAATGTTTATAGAACCAGTGGTCTATGCTAGGTAGCTAGGAAGAAACTTTTGATAGAGTTATTATATCATTTGCCTTTTTATATACACGTATGTACACTTTTAAAACTCTATACTCCTTAGACAGTTAAGTGAATTACAATATCAAATCGATGGCAGGCAGGCAGGCTGTGCGTCACGGTATATTTTGGTGTATGTAAACACACACAAATCTCTTTATAATAGAAAGCAGATTATCTGCAAACCACCATTCAGGTTCTTTATACATGCACTGACAACATAAGCCAGTAGCCATGGAGCAGGGTTACCTAGTATTGAACGGCTTTCCTTACCAGGGTAGGGAAGCACCTTATATAGCACAGGTCAGATGTATAATTGGAAATTTCCCAACTAGCACACTGGCACAACAGCATATATATATTGGCTAGAGTAACTCCTGATCACCTTCAAACAGAATAAATACCTAATATACATGTCAGGGGCTGGTGTAATGTTAATACATATCATATGTCAGGCTTTGATTAATTGAATTAACTTGGACAAAAGATTTTAAATGAACTCAAAATGCAAACCTGATACTGATGTTATCTTGTAATTTATAATCACATTTATAAACCATTACGATTGATGAATTGTAGCTCCAAATATTAACCTGTAAATACATTCAATGATTTCATACTGTTGTCTTGCATTCAAAGTTTCAGAACGAAAATGATGATTGAAAAAATTTCAAAGATTTACTTCCAAAAATATAAATCCTTTACAGTATTATACCTGTATCTAGGTACTTCAAATGAATTGCTAAAACCTTGCAAAATTGTTTCTAATCATTAAATGTGTTATCATATCCTGGTTTAAAGTTATAAAATAGCCAAAGAAGATATTTTGTCCTGTCACTTTTTACCTTATAATATGTTTTCTAGAGCTGAAATAACATTGCAAAATTAAAAGTAAGTCAAAAATAACTTGTTAAAATGTTCAAAAATGACATATGCAAGGACTATGCCTCCCGTTTGGTAAGTAGCAATGAACTCTTTTATGAATACAGTGATTGTATAATACAAAGTTATATGAATAAACAGACCCATCCATGTGATATGAATGCAGATCATTTCCAAGTGATATGAATATACCGACCCCTCCAAGTGATATAAATTCCAAAGATTATTGAAACATATCTGAACAGAGTTTTGACCAAAATAAGAAAAAAAAAAGAGAAAAGTTTCATGGAACTTACAAATATATTTCATATCACTTGGATGAGTCTTTGTGAAAATTTAATTAATTTCATGACTTGGTAATGATTTATGTACATGTGTTCATATCATTTAGAAGGATCTGTCTGTCTGCGTTATTCCCCTTACTAAGGAACAGAAGGGTCTGTCTGTCTGCGATATTCCCCTTACTTAGGAACAAAAGGGTCTGTCTGTCTGCGATATTCCCCTTACTTAGGAACAGAAGGGTCTGTCTGTCTGCGATATTCTCCTTACTTAGAAACAAAAGGGTCTGTCTGTCTGCGATATTCTCCTTACTTAGAAACAGAAGGGTCTGTCTGTCTGCGATATTCCCCTTACTTAGGAACAGAAGGGTCTGTCTGTCTGCGATATTCCACTTACTTAGGAACAGAAGGGTCTGTCTGTCTGTCTGCGATATTCCCCTTACTTAGGAACAGAAGTTGTCTGTCTGTCTGCGGTATTCCCCTTACTTAGGAACACAAGGGTCTGTCTGTCTGCGATATTCCCCTTACTTAGGAACAAAAGGGTCTGTCTGTCTGCGATATTCCCATTACTTAGGAACAGAAGGGTCTGTTTGTCTGCGATATTCCACTTACTTCGGAACAGAAGGGTCTGTCTGTCTGCGATATTCTCCTTACTTAGGAACACAAGGGTCTGTCTGTCTGCGATATTCCCATTACTTAGGAACAAAAGGGTCTGTCTGTCTGCAATATTCCACTTACTTAGGAACAGAAGGGTCTGTGTGTATATTCATATCACATGGAAATGATCTGTACTCATATCACATGGATGAGTCTGTTTATTCATATATCTTTGATGGGTGTTGTGTAAATTGACATCACTTAAAGGGTTTTTGTATTCATGAATATCACTTTGAAGAGTGTGTTATAATTCATAACACTTACATGTAGACAGGTCTGTATTCATGTCACTTGGATAGGTCTGTGTATTCATGTTTTTTGGATCGATCTATGTATTTATGTCTCTTGGAAAGGTCTGTGTATTTATGTCTCTTGGATAGATCTGTGTATTCATGTCACTTGGATAGATCTGTGTATTTATGTCTCTTGGATCGATCTATGTATTTATGTCTCTTGGATAGATCTATGTATTTATGTCTCTTGGATAGATCTGTGTATTTATGTCTCTTGGATAGATCTGTGTATTTATGTCTCTTGGATAGATCTGTGTATTTATGTCTCTTGGATAGATCTATGTATTCATGTCACTTGGATAGATCTGTGTATTCATGTCACTTGGATAGATCTGTGTATTTATGTCACTTGGATAGATCTGTATATTCATGTCTCTTGGATAGATCTGTGTATTTATGTCTCTTGGATAGGTCTGTGTATTCATGTCACTTGGATAGATCTGTATATTCATGTCACTTGGATAGATCTGTATATTCATGTCACTTGGA
>JAULCA010234368.1:0-13669 GCA_032360845.1 Crassadoma gigantea
ATTTCGTCCTTCAGCCTTGACGTATGTAACAATTTTTAAAAGAACACGCTCAACAGATAATTCATATTATACAGACGCACTGTTGTGTATCGGGTTGTTGGAGTACACAATTTGTGAGTTTGGGATACAGGGTACGTATGTAAAATTAAAATGTAGTACATGTAGTTATATTGGTGAAACAGCAGCCTCACGATGAATCTGCAACTTTGTACATTCGCGTCAATAGGGATTCTTTCTATTGTAATCTCTATGATTTTCACATCACAACCTACAATTTACATTCGATCTGCCCTTTCTCTTTAACGCCTTTTATATCTAAAAGGTAATGGGTTTTTTTTCAATTTTTATTACAAGACAAGACATATAATGACTTTCAACATTAATACCTGGTTGTTCTGGTTGTTCATAAATAGTTTTACAGGGTAATGTTTACTTCGTTTTTATCACAATTCGATGGTCAGCACTCATATTCGTAAAAATGTTCCCAGTACGATTTTGCCCTCAAGTCCTATTCCATGTTTTTTTTGCTCTATTCAAGCTTTAAATTTGAATTCCGAAATTATATTTTACATTTTCTTTTTACAATTATTATGCGGAACATTAAAACTATAGGATTTTCAGTTTGTATACCAATGTGTGGCATTATTTCTGCTACAAAATGTACATGTAGTAACAAGGAAAAGTTGATTTGTGCCCAGAATGTGTGTCTGAACATCAGTAATAAAGTCTCTACCTGCGGTAGTTAATTCGGCGATTTCTATTATCATACTATTGTACAAATGAAACATTGAAATACATGGGAAGGAATGTACATGTGTTGGTCAAACTTCTTTCTTATTTACAAAATATATCATAATCCCACACACAGACACAGGTGTTTGGTCGAGCGTATATCTGTTTCCAAGATCAGTCAGTGTTTGTCAATTAAAATCATCTGTATTCAGGTCTGCCCAAAAGTGCACTAAGCCATGCTTATACCTTACACTCAAATATGTGTCACATGACCATTCGACAGGTATATCTCCAGGTGTCAGAGAGAGAAGGCCCACTAACCACCAAAACAAGATAACGAAATGGAGTCAATTAAATTCATCGTATCACCATAAATTGTCTTATAACTAGACTATGCCCGAGTGGTCTTGATAATTTAAATCTTGTATCGAAATGATCCAGTCAAGTGTGCATTGTACGCAGACCAGATGTACGAGTAAATCCGAGTCAACTCGACCCCACAGACGATGTGCAGTGATTAAACATCACCTACGAACTGAGACTTGGGTTGACCTTAGGTGACCTTACGTAGCCTCTATTGACTTCAAATGAACTATGGTACATAGTTATTAGATACAGCAAAGACGACAGAACGAACACTGCCTCCTTCTCTTTGCTTACTTTCATGTGCAACGTAAACTCACTGAATACAGGACCCAGCAAATTAAAACCTAAAACTTTGCCTACGTAGCTCGGCCTACACGTTTGAGTATGCGCTTTGTGTGGCCCTGTATTACACAAAGGGATGAATGGATTAGGGGATATTATCAACTAAAAAACATATCTTCTAGCTGACATCTAGTCCTAGTGATCATCGAATATCTTCGGTCTTTAACAACCGTAAATAACAACAAGATTTCCGCGGAGGAATACCATACACCTTTAGCTATGAAGAAATATATTTTCTAAAAAAATATTATCGCTATTGGAGAAGTTGGCTTCTCCATATGCACATTTACTCTCTTACAATTTTTTTATTCACACAATATCTTTTTCAAAATTATATATAAAAAAAATTTATGACAGATTATTTTCTTGCGCAGTCGACCTTTGTATGAATACTATTTTCGGTTCATGACGTCACCTGGCGCGAGCAGACGTGAGAAAATAGGAATTACCCGTTCCCAAATGCCGGAAAATCCATTATGAAGTTGCTCTCAGGTCTCTCTCAAATTCATTTTCAGTATTTTCAGTGACAACCCATGTCGATAAGTTTATTGTGCTACTGATTGGTGATATAATTGAGTATATAGATAGTAAAGTATCTGATTGGGTGACAATATAACTTAAGGCGATATATAATATATGCAACCTTGATTTTCTGATTCATGTATCTTTCTCAATAAAAACTGTTGTAGATTGTTAACTTACCTTCCATCAGTATAGTATCATAATAGCCTACCACTAGACGTGTTTATCTACATCCTGCTCAAAGCAGGAGAAATTTCTAGGCGGGAGAATACTATTTAAAGTATGGTTAATACGTGTGTGAATGAAGAACGGAGGAATACACTTTGTACATTGTACAAGAGTAAGAAAAGGCTGATCTATTTTTCAATCCTGTATTTTCTTACGCCAGTTATTCAATGTAAAATATACAACTACGTGTTGATTATTCTACCATATGAAAACAGTGAAGGATCCAGAGACCTATCTAGGGGGGTTTCCAAATTTCAGGGCGGGGTGGGGGGTTCCATGTTGGTAAAAATTGAGGAAAATGGTGAAAATTTTTAAGATTTTTTTATAAGAAAATTTTCAAGATGGGGGGTTTCCTGAAGCCCTAAAAAACTCTCTGGATCCGCTACTGGAAAATGTAATTGAATGTACTTTCGTTTCTACTGCAGTGCAAATAACACAACGTGACATAGATCATATAATATCAAGCTATACTTTTGCATCTGCAAATATTTTACACGTGATGCATATTTCATTTCACCAATAAACTCAGGAATGTCATTATTTCTAGACTTCTTGTGGTCGATTTGGATGTACATGTATATGAAAACGTTTACATTCATGCGTGTACCCTCACTCAACAATACTTAGTCGTCCCTAGCATATTACAAAGATCACCTGTTTATACTTGCAATAGGAAATGTTTTTGAAAATGCATTGCACGTGCATATTTTCTTTCCTTTCAAGTCATTGCTTAGCTTCTTTATTTTTATTTAAGGAACTATTTGTGTTCAAAAGTTATGTTCCTGAGAAGAAGGAAATTCTTCCGTGGTCAAGGTAGACCTGCCTAATTTCAAATCCAAAGTTTGTATCCGACAAATTGACATTACACAATTAAGATGAATAAATAAATAGATACTATGTAACGACAATTTTCTTCTCGGTTAATGTCTGGTGCAATTGTATTCTTCAAGATATTTCGTAAAGTCAAATATTGTTAAAAAGTGAGTTATTTAGCTATAGTTAGTTCGTAAACATGCAACTACGTACATTGTATGTAACGTTAATGACCAAATAGCTTTGGTAATTAATATAAACTCAAAATAAATGTAATAAACATGAATTTCACATTATTAAACTAAAAAAATACTTGACGGACCACATCTTTAATGCATGTTTTTTTTTTTACGGCAAATGAACGAGCCAGCAAGAGAAGATAGAGTCTCGCCCTAAAATACAAGATTTCGGTCATGTCTCTATGATAGCTGGAACGCTAGGTACAAATAGATACCTTTAACAAACCTTTTGTTGTGTGTAGTGTAAGATCAGAGGGCCGGCGTGTAATTTGGTGGGTCGTAATGAGTGAGATTTAATCACTAATACACGGAGATGGTCCGTCGGCACACTAAAGCGTTAAGTAGACGATGTAAGTAAAATGTCTGGTTATCACGACATCGAGATCGGATTCCAGCTTGAAAGACACGATCATTTCAGGAGTCAATTCTTTTGAAAAGGAATGTGACTGTCAGGTTAAATGATATTCGGGAATAACAAAAAGGGTATGGATTAGATTTCACGTGTATCCTATTCTGTTAAGCCAAAACACGAAAGATGTGTACAACACGAAAGACAACTATTTATGAGATACCAAGCATGATGGGCAAAATTGTATTTATTTATGCAAACATAAATAAAGATACATGTATTTCTTCATTCATTGATTGATTTATGTATGCATTGCTATATAGAACTTCTGCTGTGGTCGCGTGTTATCTCGCGATCTCTCGTTCAGTGTAAAATACATATAGAAACAGACATGTACCTTACGTTATCTCGGGTTCTCTCGTTCAAATGCGATATCTGCAACGGTCACAAGCATCTGTATAGGTTTGTGTTTCTACAGTTTATGCAGAGAAAGCGTGTTTTGTTGAGCCCTTCAATGTTGACAGAAACATTCCTGCAGATGCACATGCATGATATAATCAGGTTCAGTACGAGTACCGAGATATCTTATATACACGTGTAAAGTCTGGAAATTCTCTCAACTTTACACTTGTAAGAGTAAAAAGAAAGTGGAAATTCGACCATTTGTAATTCGTAGTTTTGTGTTTGCTTTGGAAATATTTTTGTATTCAGACTTTCATAAACTTTTAATATGCGTACCCTTGTAATTTTGACCAAAGTATTATTCTTTCAGCGTTTCGCTCAAAGTGCGCGCGCGTACAATAATGTGTGTGTTTGTGTTCTTTTGTCATGTAAATCGAGTAAGAAGATGCCACTTTTAAAAATGACTTAGCAAAATGGCTGTCATTTTGAGAATTTAACCGGAGGAAATAGTGGACGTTTTAAAGAGTAAAGCAGATATAAATGATATTTAGTATTCAGTATCTACTTCCAAATATGCATGGCTTTTTCATATTTTAAGTAGAAATAAACACTGTTAATTTTTTATACATATTATTGAAATGGCGTGTGGCGGCCATATAAGAAACAGGGAGTGACTTTTAAAAAAAATATATTTTAAATGCCTGTCTCCATATCTAAAATTGAGTAATACTTCTAATATAACTTGTTTTACCAAATCCGATGCTTTTATTACAACGACCAAATAAATCTGCTGTACCCATTGCAGTATTAAGGATCTTCATCTTTCTTTCTACTTCTAACTACCTTTTATTTCCTAGCGCCTTTCTTGGCATCACCTCAATATTGACGTGAATGTTGAGCGTTCGCCCAGGTGAGGAAGGCAATAGGTTCTGTCCCCAGCCCGGGATGTATACCAAAATCTTTAAAACTGGTACAGTAGTTATTATATTCTGCTTAACGTTGAGCATTAAGGGGAATCGCAACAACTGGTTCACCCGTCGTCAGTATAATGTGACCGGGCCAAATGCTGTACTTGGTGTCTTCGGCATGGCATTTCAGTGAGATAGCACTATAAAGTCGGCATCAGATCAGCGCTATCACAAGGAGGAAATGACACCATCATACCCTGTCTCCTTCATACACACACGCATGCACGCATACACTACCCACACGGAGGCACGTCCCTACATGTTATGCCTTAATATAATTTTATACGTCAATTACCATTGTGATGGAGGAAACAGGATTATTTGTTCAAAGAAACGAATCGTGCTTTGTTTTGTTAATAATTATGTATCCCTATCATATGGACTAGGGCAATAAATATCTTATTGTACCATACAATGACGGAACAAAACAGAACGGTAAATATTGTGAAAACTGCTTGCAGCCCCGTTATATCTTGTTTGGGACACCCTTGACTATGATGAAAAATCGAGACTCATTCACTGGAGGGAGACTCAATGTTTTGTTTCCTGGTCATGTGATTTTGTTTTAATCAATACGACACGATATGATATGGATGGGTGTATAGTACATTATCTTTCAGGGAAATGTCAAGCCACGTGATATGTTCCGTCCTTCCTTGTCATATAATTATTACTGTTGAGAGTTCAAGTGTAACTAGACTACTATATTTAGAGTTAAACTGATATTTTGAAGCTGTTCCCACTTTGTATGTCGTTATTTAACAGTTCATTAATTCGTTTCTGTATTTCTTCAAAACTGGAGATTTATATACATTTATATAATAGTTAAAAAAGCCATACATATTACAGAAGTTGTACAGTGTATTATTTTGTTTTACGTCCTATTAACAGCAATTGCCATTTAAGGACGCGCCTCCGTGTGTGTAGTGTATGCGTGCATGCGTGTGTGTATGCAGGAGACAGGGTATGTTGGTGTTATTTCCTCCAAATGTATTTTAATAAATGTCCAAGCCTTGTGGTACATGTAGCTTGAATGGTATATTTACTACATGTACGTAAATAGGAACATTCCCACAGCATCACGTGACATTGTATAGCATAGAAACGGTGTATCATTTCAATCATCACTGGAGCTAACTAATTGCCCGATTATTCCAGTATCAAATCATTTTAATGAATACATACACGCCCCAGAAATGATAAGCTCGTGTATCTTCCATCAATATAATTTGAGAAAAGAAGATGAGTCAAAAATGTTCAAGCTGTCAGGTTTTGTATGTGTACAATGGCGGACGGTCACGGCCAGACGGACATGATTATTGTCATTAATGGAGAGATGAGCGGATGTCCATATGATCTCGTGGTCCTGGATATCGATCCTGTCTGACCTAACATCAGGAATGTGACCAGTTCATCGTTAGTTTCGGACGCTAAGTAGCTGTCACGTCAGAGGTACGCTATTAGCTGTCTAATGAGTGTTAAAATAGATGATGTACGATTTAAATCATTTCTGTAATACATGTATAACATTAGTTTAGATACTTATAAAATCGAAGGCACTTCGATTTAATAAAAAGAAAAATATTCTTTTTTTTTAAGAATTCATAAATAGTTCGATCAAACGCTCATAGATCGAATATCATTTTTTTCATGGAGATATAAAGGATTTCATCATTCAGAACAGTTAACACCCATCTAGAAATTGCTCTTTTAAAACATGAAAAAGTCCTACGAACAGACCATCCTCTTATAATACATTCCTAGAAAGTGACTAAAATCCTCATAAAACAGAAACTCCATCCCTAGAATCAAATGCTTATAAAATACGCCCTCTGACGATAGGCTTTAGAACTTCCGCTCTACAATTACACTGCTAAAAACGACTCCTCCTATACAACCCAGTCCGGGAAAAAGGCGAATCTCTCATGGAAACCGAAACATTCCGTCTATAAGCTGATACGTCCCAACGAACAGACATAACTTCCTAGAAGAAGATAGGCCCCTAAATACTGGAACTATCATCCTAATATCATCATCAAACTTTATTTCCTCCAAAAAGGAGATGTTTGTGTACAAGAAAAAAAGGGCAAAAGTTACAAAATAAAGGACAGAAAATGCTGCGACAGGCCGCAGCTAAAGAACCGTGATCTTAACTCAGTCAATTCTGGTGATTACGCGAAGCGCTCACGACAACGTATGCTGCATGTTGTAGATACAATGTACATTCCTCGGAAGAAATACATGCTCAGAGAAGGAGACATTTTCTTAAATAGAGACACATCCCTCATAGCAGGAGATACGATGCACGTTCATAGAAAGAAATACACGTTCGGTGGGGTAGACACACTAAAATTTATAGACACACACCTTCTAACTTGCACTGTTTTTTTTCTGGAAATTGATCCCAGAAACAGACAATATTCATTTTTAAAAAGAAAAAAATCTCACCACCAGCGCGGATATACATGTAAGCCAATAAAATAGACTCAGTGATAATAACAAAATATGTTATAAAAAAACTAATAATCCTGTACAAACTACGACGTACTTTATAAAACTCGCCAATCACTAAAGTCGGTAAATCAGATAGAACCTTCAAACCAATGTATTACAGTATCGTAAATGTCAACAGTCAGAGACACACATAAACTGACCAACACAAATACACGGATCGCTACTACAAGGTTTTTCGCTAAGCCAACACGATTTATTCCCCTTGAACTGCACACGCTCATATTTGCAATAAGGAGTTATTCCCATTGAACAAAAGATTTAGTTGATTTCGCTCCGATAACTCCTTTTCTCAGTCAGAATTTTTTGTGAACATTTTTAGAGATGAATTTCAATAATTTTAGCAATATCTGATAAACCTGTGTTTTAGTTCTCTTATGTTATAAAATATACTGACTCAGTTGTAGATTTGCAAATTATACATGATATGAATTAAATAATATTAAAAAATAACTCAATCTTTACATGTTATTCCGACTCCATATTTCAATAGAAAACGTAAAAAAAATCACCTCTGACATATGCATGCTAACATTTATGTCACAGCAAGGACAGTCCATCTAATTTGTAAATAGACCAATTCCATGGTTAAGTTGTACCGTTACCCGTATTAACTAATGGCTGTACATGCAGTACAACAGGTATTTCGTAAAATATTCACTTTTATTTATTCAAAAAGCCATTTATCTGAAAAATATTTATAACTTTTTTAACCACCTAATACATGTAGTTTCCCAGTTTATACCTTTCCGGATTTATGATACCTGTTCCGGTTTATAGTTGTCCAGTTATATGAGATAACTTACTTCCGGTGTTATTGTGAATAGCCGTTCTTGACTACAAAAGAAGGAATTCTTTCTGTTTTGGATCAAATTCAGGTAATGCATACACTGATCAGATATTATACAGATCAAGTTCATTATTCGTTTTGTATACATGTTATTTGGTGAACTTACCGCACGCCCAATTGGAACAAACAACTTAATATTTCCACCCCCATGACACTTTCGTCACAACTACAATTAAGTTCTGAGATGTTACTGTAGCGGCAGGACTGGAACACAGGGGTTCGTTATAAATGTCTAAAATACACATATTATACAGATTTGGGTCACACCACACATAAACATTCACCAAAATTCAGTAAAGCATATATGCAAAGGTACCTGTGGGATATGTATATTGTAGATATTTGTGCAACAGGAAAGAGAATAGTGTGCTTCCACCGGGGATCGAACCCTCGATCTCAAGGTTCCTAGTCAGATGCTCTATCGCTGAGCTAAAGGGAAATTCCCACTAGCTCGAAGTTATAAGGCGATCTAAATCCTACGTACAATTTAAACCTGGCATACTACTCACCCTTTTTGAATGTGTTCGCCCTTGAACACCACAACCTAGGTTCTAACTCCTTATCACCACAGGGAGGGCCACAGACACCATTTGTAACAGGAAAGAGGATAATGTACCAATCCACTGGGGATCTAACCCTCAATGTGCTAGTAAGATCCTCTAACACAGAGCCAAAGTGAAATTCCCTCTAGCTCGAAGTTAGAAGGCAATCTAAATTATATTTACAATTAAAACCTGCCATATCTTTATCAAATTGAAATACAAATTCATGACATATAATATAAGAGGAAACTTCAATCACAAGATGGTGTCTTTATGTGAGTTCAAGTTATGTTAGATGGTCATCATTCATCAATATAGAAACTTTTGCCAATTTTAATTTTGGTTTTTGATTCAATACATGTCACTTGTTCTATATCTGAGCATTCATATAAAACTGTCAGATAAAATTCTGGAACTTCATCTTGGCCTATTTGTAGAGTATGGTAATTATGAAAGAATGGATGGAATTGACACATTATCTGGAATAATTAGAGTGGACCATTTTAAAAATCAAAGTTTATACTAAAGATGGTGTTGATCATCTCAGGGGCTGGGCTAAAAGGGATCACAGAGTGCAAAACCTTCAGACTACATCTATTCAGTAAATTAATGCTGGTTATTGATATCAATGAAATCATCCATACAAACCTATACTAAAAAAAGGACCATCCCCTCCTCCCCTATCACCCCGGCTGAGAGAGCAGTTGATAGGTTAAATCAGACATTGAAGGTCTCTTTACCGTGGTATAGATAATGTTAAAGTCAATGCAATATTAGTGAAGTTATTTTTTTGCAACAAGATAGCAGCTATACATGCATCAATTAAATTGGTCAAATATAAGCTGTGTAAGCAATGCAGGGTTGGATATTTCAATCACATGACTTGTCAAAGTTTTGAATGCCCTGAATCAATATATGAGTTCTTATTTAAGTGATTGAAACTGTATTATCTTAATTTATTGTACAAATTTAGGAGTGGTATGCTGGAATTACCCTGTCTTTCTGTCTGTCTGGATGTCTGGCATATACAGTGCATGGTGTGTCCAGAGATCTCCACCATAACTCATTCACCCCTAAAATTTTATATTGAACTATCATAACACTTAAACTGGAAGAGCTCAAATGAGTCTTCAGGGGTGAATGAGTTAACTTATAGGCAGATTGTTTTCTCAAAACTTTGCATAAATGATCAGTATCTTATGTAGTTTTGCACCTGCATTTTAATTTTGTATTTCAACCTTTTTTGATGTAGCTATGCCCCTTTGTGCTAAATACTTGTCTGCACAACGCCTCCTTACATGTAACTAATCAGCAGATTTTATTGAATCTTTGCATGAATTATCAGTATCTTATTTTGCACATTTGCATTTTAATTTCAGAATTTGACCCTTTTTGATGGAGCTATGCCCCTTTGTGCTAAATACCTGTGTGGGGATCTCCTTAACTAACAGGCAGATTTTATTGAAACTTCACAGGAATGATCAGTTTCTTATGCATTTGCACACACGAATTTTAATTTTGAATGTGACCCTTTTTGATGGAGTTATGCCCTATCTGCTAAATTCTTGTTGCCCTTTTTTGAAAAAAAGCTTGCCCTGACAACTTCTCCAAAACTAAGGGGCAGTGATTTTTCTAATTCCTTTCCACAGGGCCTGGGCCTGTTGATTTGGGAAATATTTATTGTATTGATTTTGGGAAATAACAGCAAGAATTAGCTGGGGAAAGAGGCCTTTATGAGGCCCCACACTAGCCTTAAAAAATCACTGAGAGACCAGTTTCAATGAAAGTTTTCAGATATGATAATTACTCCCTGATGTTGTGCATTCAGAAATTTGTTTCCCAAACCTTCTTTATGGAGTTATGGCCCTTGGTTGAAAAATCCTTCTTCTGACAACTTCTTCTAATCTACTAGGCCAATTTCAAAGTTTACAGATATGGTAACTGCCCCCTGATGTTGTGCATCCAAGTAGTACTTTTTTTAATTCTGATCCTTTTAAAAGGGTTGAAAAAACCCAACATTTTCACCTAAAATCTTTGTCTGATTTCAATGAAAGTTTACATACATGTATATGGTTATTATTCCCTGATTTCATGCGTCAGGGAAATATTTTTTTTTATTTCACTCCTTTTTTATGGAGTTATGGCCCTTTGTTAAAGTTCTTCGTCCTGAAAACTCTTTCCTAACTAATAGGACAATTTTATCAAAACTAGTTCATCTGGGCTAGCAAGATTTGGTTTGCAAGTATGTTTTGCCATATGGAGGAAGTACAGAAAGTATGTCAGCTACCTACAAAAATGTAAATACTTAAAGGAACAATTTAGTGAAGTAAGTTTTCTTTATTACCAGAAAACCAAGTCGGTGCTGAATATATATATCTCCTAACAAAACTTAATGAAGTTTATATTGACATGACCTGAGCTGGGGTCCAGTGTGGTAAGTCTCATCTTTTGGGAAAGCTGGTGATAAAAATAGCTATGACCGAAATAACACAATATCTTGTTGAGAAGTAAACATGTACAGCACTGCACAGTCGTGTCAGTTACGACTATGAGTTCACACACAACATATTCTTGAATTTACAAAACATATCATGAGTGTTCATTAAGAATTGTAAGTGTCATAATATAAACCTCTAATCAGATTTTTTGTTCACATTTGGATTTTTTAGCCCACCATCATCTGATGGTGGGCTATTTAAATCACCCTGAGTCCATTGTCCGTGGTTCGTCCTTAAACAGTTCTTGTTATCGCTATTTCTCAAAAAGTAACAGAGCTCGAGGTATCTTTCTCAAATTTCCGACAGGCAGCCATCTTGGATTTTGATAATGAAGGAATGTTATTGCTATTTCTTAGGAGGAACAAGAGGGATCTTTCTCAAATTTTATATGTAAGTTCCCCTTGGTCCTAAGCTGTGTAGGGAAACTTTTGAGACTGATCTGATAAACAACATGGCCGACAGGCAGCCATCTTGGATTTTTATAATGAATGTTTGTTATCGCTATTTCTCAGGGAGTACTAGAAGGATCTTTCTCAAATTTTATATATAGGTTCCCCTAACATGGTCCCTTGTAGTGCAGGGCAACTTTTGAGACTGATCAGGCTGATCAGGCAGCCATCATGGATTTTGATAGTGAATGATTGTTATCTTTATTTCTCAGGAAGTACGAGAGGGATCTTTCTCAAATTTTATATGTAGGCAGACAGCCATCTTGGATTTTGAAAATGAAAGTTTGTTATAGCTATTTCCCAATAAGCAGTGGAGAGATCTTTCTCAAATCTTTTTCTCATGAATAACTTGAGGGATCTTTCTAAATTTTGATATGTAAGTTCCCCTTGGTCCCTTGTTGTGCATGTTATATTTGGAGACTGATCATGAAAACGAAATGGCTAAAGGGAGAACCAACAGATCTTTTTCATATTGCAATAATCGGTACTGTACTAGTAAGTAACTAACTGAATAATCTTAAAGAGTTCTATGATAAGGTTATACAGTATATAAAAAAAAACTTACCTCACTTAATTGTCCCTTTAAATACGTGTACAGCTCAGTGAATAAAGTAATCATTACTGGTGGGAAGCTATGGATTGCTTTGCAGTTCTTTACCTCACTTAGCCTTTAGTTTACAGTTCTGATTTAAATAGGAGCAGGGGATATTCGTTAGTCTTTAAATACAGTTCTGGTTTATAATCTGAACTCATACTTATCAATTAAATCTATGTATGTTCATTATAGCCTGAGTCTCCTCTGGCCCTGACTCCAAACTTAGATATTTTTATAGCATGAGTTTCCTCTGACCCCGACTCCAGACTTAGACATTTTGATAGCATTAGTTTCCTCTGGCCTTGCCTCCAAACTTAGACAATTTGATAGCATGAGTTTCCTCTGGCCCTGACTCCAGACTTAGACATTTTGATAGCACGAGTTTCCTCTGGCCTTGCCTCCAAACTTAGACAATTTGATAGCATGCGTTTTCTCTGACCCCGACTCCAGACTAAGACATTTTGATAGAATGAGTTTCCTCTGGCCTCGACTCCAAACTTAGATATTTTGATAGCATGGGTTTCCTCTGACCCCGACTCCAGACTTCGATATTTTTATAGCATGAGTTTCCTCTGGCCTTGCCTCCAGACTTAGACATTTTGATAGCATGGGTTTCCTCTGGCCCTGCCCCCAGACTTAGACATTTTGACAGATACGTGCAGATGTCTGGTATAGGCCACTATTTTTCAAAATGTCTGAGTCTGGTGTCAGGGTCAGAGAAAACTTAGATTATGTTCCTGATAGTGGGGTACAATATACAGTAAAACTTCACTTAACGATCACCTCAAAATTATGATCACCCCGTTTTTCCGCTATATTCTTTCATAACAGCAATAAAAGGTGGGATTTAAACAAAAAAATACAATCCTCGGGAAAGGTCTCAATCTTATGTTGCTTTCCTAAATAACCTAATTCCTTTTTTTATTTTGATTTATGTACAATATACTAGTAAATTAACTAACTCAACATCAATAAGCACAATAAATAATGATCAGTCGATTAAAGCATCCATTTGTATACTGGTCGTAATACTGAAGCTGTTATGAAAAAGCCATAATGCTTACTTTGTGAAACCTTTTGTTATTATAGGTTTCATCTTGGAAAGCAGTAAAGATGTTGGAGAAGCTCTCATTTCTTCTGGAAAATGACAGCATTAAATAGGAATAGTTTACAAATGAAGCTTTCTAGCACCAGCAATGAGACAGCTATGGGAGATGAAGAGCATTTGCTTATGGACAGGATTGAAGGGAGTGAAAAGGAACT
>JAULCA010234590.1:0-11189 GCA_032360845.1 Crassadoma gigantea
TGTATGTTATCGTACAACAGGACATTTGACACAACACGTGAACGATTTAGGTATGGTCACGTGACCGACTAATCACGATCCTGCACCGCAAATAGTAATTCCATAGAGGGACATCTGTCAAGGCCGTTCCCCGTGTTCCTGTTATTGTAGCACGCGCAAACAATTTTAACAGTACAGATAAATCATAAAATTGATGTTCGCATGTTTAATGTATATTTACACCAATTTTCTTACTTTTTTTTCGGTAGAAAATGGCCATAAATAAACTGAACTCTGCATTCTAATTAATCAAATGCGTCTTTGTTGTTGAAAGCAAGGAGATACTGTAGAAGACACAATGAATTACTAGGTTTGATTGTATTACAATAATTACCATGTATTGAATACACATTGGGGAAATACAATCTACATCCAAATATACTTACATGATTCTTGGTAACTGCAAATAGGAACATATCTTACTTTAACCAGGAAAACAAAATATTTTTTCTCGATATAGAAGTGTCGTTATCAGCAAACTCATCAATTCTTATAAGGCAAGTAATGGTTTATCTATTGTGTCACTATTATTGTTCGGTTATTGGTGCAGAATTACAGCTTTTCTTTATTCTGACTCGTCTCAGAATTAAAACCACTTATCTTACATTGTAGTATACGAGGTCGAATCACTTTAGATTGTATTTATTTAAGTCCCCGAGGTTTTCTGTAATCGTAATAGCCAGAGTGTCGAGTTATAGCGCGGTTTGAATGGTGTACATGTAATCACATGTGCGTCTTACGTTTACCTCCCTTAATGTGTGATGTTTAACATGGCCGTGTTTATAATGATGCTCTTATTGATGTATTCTTAAAAACAAATGTCATTATTCCACTTATTGAGAATATGTTTGTAAATACAAACAATAAATGAGACGAGAGGACGCAAACAAGTGACTATTAATAAATATGTGTTCGTTTTCAAAATGGTACAATTTGGGTTCTATAGTTTCTACTCCTACTTAATGCTCAGCAGATAAGGAGTGGGACGTCTGGTTCGCCCGTTGTCAGTATAATGTGACCGGGTGTGATGTCCTGCTGTGTGTCTTCGGCATGTATGTTTCAGTAAGGTATCATTATAACGTCGGCATCAGTTCCGCACTATCACAAGGAGACGACCACGAACATATCGCAGCCTCCAAAACACACACGCAAACACTATACGCATGCATCTTGCACACAGGGAAGGAGGCGGTCCATAAATGACCATAGCTGTTGATAGCGTAACAATACTAAACAAAACCAAGCATCGTCCATGTATACATAGTTCGTAGCTTACTTTTAGGAGGAAAACAAATAATAAGCGATAACCATTGAACTATGAAACACAAATCAGCACTATGACTCGTGTTTCTTTAACTATATTAAGCTGATTGTTTCGACAGTCGTCTAACGAGGCAATTGTTCAAGTTTCTCTTTTACAAAACATACACACACCAAATTTATATAGGACAATTATCATCGGTTTACGTTGATTTGGGAGGGTACACAATGAATATTTTAAACATCTTAATTGTTCCCTAAATATAACTAAAGGGTGAAAGTTGATAAGGCCCCTTTTTAGTCCCGGTATATTCGAATTTTCACCTCCTTGTTTTATTTAAAGATGTCCTTTTGTATGACATGCGGAAAAACTAAGGTAAATTTTTGCCTGAAAATGGGTTTCTGGGTGGTGCAAAAAGTGCGTAAATCACAAATATAGATTACTCTTTTTCAAAATTAACTTAAAACCCAAAATAATACCATTTCTGTTTTTGAAAACATGTATGAAATAGACGAGAATATGTAACAGAATGAAAAATGACAGAAATTCAATCGTAACTTATAAATGTTTTCAAAAACAGATATAGTATTTTTTTGGTTTTTAAGCACATTTTGGAAACAGCAAACTATATTTGTGATTTCCGCTCCCCCTTTTGGTACCCCAAGAAACCCACTTTCGGTCAAAGATTCACCTTAGTTTGTCCGCATGTCATACAATAGGACATCTTTTAACAAAATAAGGAGGTGAAGATCCGAATATACCGGGGCCAAAAAAGTCCTTACACACATTCATCTTTTTCAGGGATCAAATTCAGGGCAAACTCAGAAGAGAAGTGCCATACCAGTTCGTTATCGCTACAAGGTCAATGGATATCCCACATACTAGGGTGAGGGAACATTAAATGGAACACGTTTGTAACATATATAACGCAGCAATTTCTATTCTACAATAAAAGTCAGTGGTATGTATTCTCAATAAAAGATTAGATAGCTGTTCGTATTTAGAACAAATATCCTCTGCCTGCCTCTTTAAATATTGCTCATGAACGTAATGTAGAATTAAAAAAAAATAAAAAACGTTTCCTGGAAACAGAGCTAGAAAATATACATATCCTATCATTTTACTTCACATAGAATACTTTATTTTTAAACGAATATTTTAGGGGATAACGAGTTTTTGTCAGAAAATGTCATTTTTAAATTATTTAAATTTTGTCAGTCATTTTCATAAACTGACATTTGATGAAGTGTTCCATTTTTGGCCCTCGACCAGCTGAAAATTCAAAGGGAATCTGACTCACTTTAAAGAACTCTATAAATATACACAAGTGCTGTTGATACCCAAGAAATTCGTAAGACGGAAGCTTAAGGCAATTCATGGCAGTAAAACAATGTCTATCAGAAATTGTATTGGATATATAAATGTCATTCTTTAGAAAGTGTTCGATTTTTGGTACCACACCCTTCGGCTACAATTGATAGAAAAGTGCTTATAATATAAATTATCGTTGAGATTTTACGTTAGGCGTACACGTTATCAACTAATTTTCTATACACTCCGTTTTATTTGTATTTCCAGCAAACAAGTGATCCCGCCTTGTAGTGGTAACAGATTATATATTATAGAAAAGATAAACCTTTACATATAAAACTCCGAACAAGTTTTCTTCGTATGGACTTCAAGGGTGTAAAACAGTAACGTACTTTTATTTACTTTTTGACGTTTACATCCAAAACAACAATTAATTACAACATCTGCGACCATAATATTGCATTCAGGAAATATCATTTCACCGTTGGAGGAACTTTCGGATGTTGTTAAACTTTTAGAGTACATGATACAAGTTTAAAGAGGTACATTTCTTCAAAGTAGAGATGGCTTCAATATTCTTTGGAGGAATCGAATATGCTGAAATCACTTAACGACGACCTGTACTTTAAACTAAAAGTCAGCCTGTTCATACCCTAGGGAATAAAGACGTGTCGAGATTGGTTTTCTTTCGCTGGAAGATTTGCTTCCTCCTTACAGCTGAGGTCAGAGGAAGGCTGGTGCCTAGAGAGACAACGCGGAAAAAAACAATTTGGTTTGTTTGATTTTACGTCCTATTTACAGCAATGGCCAGGTTTTGGTGTTGGAAAGCTGGAGTTCCCAGAGAAAAACCAACGACCTTCGGCCAGTACCTTACATCTGCCACAAGTAGACCTCGAACCCGCGATCCAATGGTCGAGGGCTAGTGAAAACAGAAAGACAGACACCTTAACCAATTGGCAACCGCATCCCCGGAAAAGAAAGTGTGTTGAAGAGAAAGGAAACGTATCAAATATTCTTGCAATTGCTATTTATAAAAAGACCAAAAATGTAGAATCGCGTTTGTAAACATAATAGGAAAATGCAGCAAAGCTTTTGGGCACCAATGATTTTTTTATGAAAATGAATTACAGACAGTCCAACATACTCAACCATACTTGAATTTATTTATTTTTTTACGTATTTTATAAACTGTTGATGGCATTATTTTTTTCTTTCAGAATCTTTTGTTCACGTTCAATATCCTTACATTTAGCACTATTGTCACTCAATAATTGTCCCAAAGCAAGCAACAGTACATTTTAAACGCACGTTTAAATATAAACGATTATGTAATAACGTCATCTGAGAAAGAGAAGCAGTGATTGTAACATTGTCTAATTATTTTTAACATTGTTTCTCTGGATAAAATATCAATCGTCTTCATGTTTCACTAGCAGGCTGTAATAACAATTTCTGTTGGGAAGCACCGGAAGTGGACATGGTGTTAACAGATCAAATTTTGAAGAAAAAAACAATCCTTTACAGCTAGCTCTTACGCATCACATGAAGACATCTGTTGAAAACCTAGGCTATATTTTTTTATAAGTGTTTTTTAATAATGTTGAAGAGTAAAAGTTTTAGGCCGGGCACACAGATTGATCATGTTCGTGAGAATTGCTTTTAAATTACTAGTATGTTCAGTTTGTATGATTCCTGGTGGAAAAAAAGACGAGTAGTGAACCTAACCATAGTTTCGCCTGTTGTAAAGTTCTTAGAACAGAAAAGTAAGTGTTGAGCATAATGAAAAATGTCGACATTTTGATAGGACAAGGAAATATTATGTATCAGGTCACTTCGGCTACCTTTAAACGTGCGAGTCGTCTTTATCATTTTGCATCTACTGAATATACCAGTCAATAATCAGCAAGGTAAAGTTGGACATGTATTCGTTATTTCTTAATTGTTATTCTGGATAACAAAAAAACAAATAATTGTCAAACTTTAGGTTTATGTGTGTTTTACGTCCTAATTAACAGCAATGGTCATTTAAGGACGTGCAAGGTTTTAGTGGTGAAGGAAAGCCGG
The DNA here is from genome assembly GCA_032360845.1 of Crassadoma gigantea. Lineage (NCBI taxonomy): Eukaryota > Metazoa > Mollusca > Bivalvia > Pectinida > Pectinidae > Crassadoma > Crassadoma gigantea. The sequence continues at coordinate 4,676 of JAULCA010234590.1, forward strand.
ATTTCCCGGAGAAAAACCACCGACCTGCGGCCAGTACCTGGCGTCTGTCCCACGTAGGCCTCAAAACTCGCGATCCAGTGGGAGAGGGCTAATGGTAGCAGTATGTCAGACGCCTTAACTACTTGGTCATCGCCACTCTAGACATTTACTCGAGGCTAGGACCGTGAACATTGAATTTCATCGGAAACATGAGATTTCGTTCAAATTCTATATTCACGGTTCTGGCTCAGGATGAATAAATGTTTCAAACAAACATAACTCCGTGTAAATGATCTATGTGGCACCCCCTGTATTTGTAAACTTTCAAATATTGGGCATTGGCATATATTTTGGTTAATTTTTCTTGTTTAACTTTTGATAAGGAATGACTTTCTAACCGTTATTCTAACTGTTCGAATATAGTCAACCTTGCTTCAATAATCAATTTATGCGGTAACAAGAAATGTTTCGGTTTATGAAAGTAAACAACTTTATGTGCATTCATTTGTATATGAGTGTCAATGGGGCTGCGGTGGCCAAATGGTTAAGGCGTCTGACATTCTGCTACCACTAGCCATTCATCACTGGGTCGCTGTTTCGAGGCCGAATACGTAAGACAATCGCCTTGTACTGGCCGTAGGTCGGTGGTTTACACCCGGGAACTCCGCCTTTCCTCCACCACCAGAACCTGGCACGTCCTTGAATGACCAAAGCACCTAAACCCCAATGCTAATCAAACTACATAGAACAACACAAGCATACAATGCAGAATTGTTCCAAGTATAGTTATATGCAGTTATTTATCATACACACTGTAATTGACAGTATTCCAGTGCTTCATCCTCCACGTTATTTGTTTAAAACCGTTATAATAATTTAAATATCGATCATGTTACGGAAATGCTTTGCTGCTGACAGTTTAAATCGTGATCAAATTGGCTACCAAATGCGGTCCGGGTTCGGGTTTGTGGACTATTGGTCAACTAATGACGGAATTGATTTCGCTGTTGTAATCAGCTACCATTGGACAGCCGTTCTTCGTTTTTCTACTTTTTATTTATAATTTTCTATGTTAGGGGTTTTATGATCATTATTCAGACTATATGACGACGATGTTTGCAGATAATGAAGCCACTCATGCGCTATTTTTAAGTGCTTTCTCACTGACATGCAACAGTCTAGACACGATACCATTACACGGCACCCGGTCACAATAACACTGCAAAGCCCATAACGCCATAAATGACATGAACCGTGCCAAATTCGTAGTATATATAATATAAGGCAACCAATTCATCACAGTTCATTTATTTTCCTCATTTTAGGGACACACGAGGAGTTGGAAGGACACAAATGATTCCTATCTAAGTATGTTTTTATTTAATCAAGATGTCATGATGAATAGCGAAAATAATTGTTTATAAGGTAATTATAGTTTATCATATATCATGAGTTGTATTAATCTTAAAACTACAAAATTGTAGCACAAATGTTATCTGCACATTGAATATGTTACTATCATATATTTTTATGAAAATTATCACTCCAAAAAACACGAAAAGAGAAAATACAGATTGAAATATTAGAATCGGATCAAATAAAGGACTCTGGTAACGTAATAATTAACTGTATACCATTTAATATGTAACTTATCTTTTGAGCAAATGGTTTTAATAGTTGAAGTTTAACTTGAGTGACATCTGTCTTAATTTACGTATACATACCTGACAAAGTACGAAAATGCATTTTGACAGGTTTGATGGCATATATGAGTGTCAAAGACTTCAGTTATCGAAAACCCTAAGTTTACAAATCAAACATGTTATCGTCTAACTTTTGTACATGGTACTTTTGTAAATCTGCCATCAGCTATTAAAATATTCATTAAAACTTCAGAAAGTTAAATACATGTACCTGTATGTTTCAATCAGCAAAATAATTTGTAAATAATTATTACAATATACATTACATTTATTCAGCGTAACCGTATTTTACTAGAACAAATTCTAGGTAGGGATTGCAATCTTACGAAACTCTTGCTAATAGGCTGATGAAAAAGTCATGAAAATAGCCGTGTTCTGGACGGTGACGTCACTTCCTGGATAGTGGATCAAATTTGACAAGATGTATGATGTAAAGGTCTACTAGAAAACTCGTAAACTGTCGACGGTTGAATGTTGCTGATCTTGCGATGGAAATAATTAACTTGCGGAATTACTATTTTTTTTTTCTATCGGAAGTAATTTCTCGTGAGAATAATATATTATAGAATTTGGATTAACGAAACATCTAAAACGATGGATGTTGTTAAGAAGACGAAGGTCTTTGTATGTTACATATCGTTATTGCAATAGTATATAACAGTATTGTTTTTCTTAGCTTTATGTACAGATCACCTGTCTGGGGCGAATCTAGTTACACATTATAAACAGACAACACTCATAAAATACAAGCAAAGGAGAATCTGGGATATAATTCAATTTTGGTCATACTTCCTGCATACAAATCCCTTTTGAAAAACAAGTGATGACTGCCTACGTGGATTTTGTTTTCTTTTTTAATTTTGACTTGTTAAAAAAATGCATTTTGTGAATACCAAGGTATTTCCGTAGAACGTTTGCCTATCCTTTATCTCGATGTTATGTAAGAGCCAGTAGAGCCTTGGTATTAAACTGCATGTTCCAACAGCAGGAATCCATTAATGAAAGTGCACACTTATTCACTTTTATGGGAAGAAGTATGGTGCTGTCCTAAACTCATGTACATGTAATGGCGTGGTATTGAAAAACGGATACCCAGAGCATTACTACGCAGAATCTGACTCACATCTTTGTTATTGGAACAAATCCTATATTAAGATATATATTTCCGTTTAAGTGACTTCATTATCTCCTTTAAATAAACACAACACAAGTGTATTATCTTCCATTTTCCCTATTTCTAATTCATTAATCAACATTAAATTTATATAAGAATATGGTAAGCTTGAATATAGTAGCTTCCATTATTTAATTATGTTTTGTTAGAAGTACAAGTTTATACTTATCAAAAAATTAATTGTTGTAAATTATTGTCTTGCTGTACATATCGATGTCAAACAGAAAATTGTATATTTCCTTGGTAGGTTTAATCTAGAAAAATAAATGATGTCGTTCAAGTGACACCGGAATTTAGAAGGATTATCAAGAAATCATTAACATTCTTTATCATAGAATGATGTCTGTATTGAAATTATCAGTAGCAGTTGCACCGAATTGATCGCTGTACTGTTGTCATTACAATTTGAACGGCTTTAACAAGCACACTTTAGACAAATAAACATCGGACACTACCAATGCAAATTACATACCTGTTATTTCCCACGCAACAGCCGAATTAATTAATTATTATTTTACACGATTAGCATGGTGCATAGAAAGACGTTGAATGTCTCATTTAGACGGCATTGTGCCCTAATTGGCATTGAGAAATGTGCAAAAAAACCTGTCTGCTTTAAATCACGCTATTATCATATTATGTCACGTAATTAAGGCACGCGACGCCACCAGCTGTGTAGTAATCGGTGTGCTAGGACGGCTCACTATCTTCAACAATGCATTACTCCGCCAAACAAAATAGAACGTCTTAAAGCCATTATCTACAGCACGTTGTACATCGGAACTCTAAGAGAAATGTATAATGTACAAGATCTATCGCAGACAGTTATTTAACTCCGTCATATAGCTAATTACACTGACATCCATTTAATGAAACAGACACGTAAGATTCAGACTTCTTATTGTGGTCTAGCAGACGGGTAATGGAATCTAAAATGGTACCTTTCACACGTTCTATTCCTATGCTGAATTGATGATGTAAATAAACCTTATTAAACATCACTTAATTCCTGATTTCTGTCTCTGCTCTTGGTAAAGGTCATTAATTACATAAAAACATCAACCCCTGAAGTAGATCAAAAGCTCAGTATTGCAACACTGAAATAGTTCTATCATAAAACGAAACCACGTAAAATTTTAGGGAAAACACAAGTAAACTTAACTTAGTTTCTATGATGATTTGGGAGGCAATCGGCCACGTTGGATAACTTACCATCTGCTATTAGAAAGTCAAATACCCTGGCCAAATGCAAGAAGGACATCAAAACTCACCTCATCACGTCTGCATTTTAGGCTCTTCGCACAGACCTTATGTACATACCACCCTTTATGTATTTATTTACATTCACATTGAGATGAATATCTTCTTGCTTAATGTATAATGGTGAATGTAAGCTCTTGTTTTGTTTAACTAATATTAATATTCATATGTGGTAAAGCTTTAGAGTGATTTCATAAATCAAACAGGACGCTATATAAATGATGTTAATTCTTAGTATTATGTTGTACATACATAGAATTTAAAAATTTAACAAGAAGATTATTGATAGTTCCCTGTTCACGTTTGCTTTTATTTCAAGCAGGATCCAAAATATATAGTAATATTCGTATCTATTAATTACATTATAGAAGGCATATTCAGTTACAGTAAGCTTATTCTTTATACAAAAATGTATGGGGATTCTACGTACTATGACATAGACTGGACACTTTACAATATATGAAGATGATTACATATTGAATCAATATGCAGACATTTCTTTACTTAGACACTATTTTAAATAAGTTATAGACTCAATGGAAACGTGTGTGTGACTGTTTCTAAATCTTCGAATTAGTCAAAACAATGGTATACTCTGTGTCGAAAAGGATTGGAATTGCACAATCATGATCACGTCATCGGGATGATGCAAGTGTGTCGCGTTGAGCATTGTCTATAATATTGACATGTATAACGGCTATGTTGTCAGTGTATAGGGTACTATCATTGAACATCTGTGCGAGAGAAATTAGTTTGTGACAAAAACTTACACTTCTTTAACAAATACCATATTATCGATTCGTTTCGGCGTTTCTGTTGACATTAAACATTTTATAGTGAAAGATGTCCATTTGAAGATCATGGACTTGCGGAGTAGTTTAATGGTCACATGCATTTTATTACAATTTCATGTCGATATTATAAAATAAGAACTATTTTTTAAGTAATGATCTACAGATATGATAATGTCCATTGTTGAATAGTGGTACAAGTGATATAAAACTGATAGTATCATCTGTGTGTTTTCTGTCAAGTCTTGGCTGTCTGCCGTGATAACAATTCTGCTGCCTGGAAAATCGATGTTTACATTGATATATGTACGTTCATGATAAAGTTTCGGTACAATTACTATCTCTTAGCTCTGTAGAGTGAATTTGACGGTAACTATTTATAATCAACATTACTAACAGTCCGTTTGATATCAGTTATCGCATATCAATAACAAATCTTGTGCGGGTTATGCTAGCATCGTATGATTATTAGTTCAGCGAGTTATCTTTCTTTGTTCTCAGCGGTAGCGTAAAATGAACAGATCAGTTGGCAGTTTCATTCAAACTTCAAGTAATTTAAGATAAAGAAGTAATCTTATACCGTACACGCCTCTCCAATCAGCAAACAATGCACGAAAATGCTGTTATGTTGTTCCTTTTTGGCACCTTGGGCTGGCGATGATGGTGTAGTTCAGTTGCCATGACAATAACGATTGCCTTCGGAGTAGGTATAGGATTACACATACTCTGCGAATTGCGAAAAGTGTGTGTTCCATTTTTGTTTGTTTTTGTTTTTGTTTTAGCACAGGATCGTTAAGTCACCCTTTCTCCATGTTTTGACGTCTGTCTGTCTTGAAATAATTTTGTAATCGTTGTCTCTCAAGAAGTGTTGGACAGATCTTTCTAAGTGGGGAAGTCGCCAGTTACTGCTGCTCTGTGGTTCTTCTCCGGGTGCCCCGGTCTTCCTCCACCAACAAAATCTGGCACGTCAATGAATGACCATATCTGTAAATGTGACGCAATACGCAAACACAAACCAAACTTTACCAAATTTGGTATGAAGGTTAAGGAAGCTATTTCATATTTTGATAGCATATATTTTTACACCTGATATTTCCGATATTTCAAATATACATTTACCCCCGTAAAAGAACGTTTATGCTTCATGTTTTCTAGTTTTGCATATTTTGATTTAAGCTTCAAGTAGCTTGATCGGCCTCTCGGATAACAGAAACATCTTTTTCGACTCATATTTTACATATTTCCGTTTTTGTTTTTGACTTAAACGACATCAAAACTCCAACAGGGCACTGTCAGACACAGCAGCTGTCAGTTTGACGAAAGTCATCTTATAATGCATTTATTGTTACCAACAGTTTCCATCTGATAAAAAAGAAAAAGAAAACACTATCTTATGATGGCGAGTGTCAAGATTTCTCTATGATCGCCTTTCTTTCGTATCCCAAAGGTTTTGAGTTTGTTTCAAAATATGGCTTGCATTTCCTAAAGATCTCAAGGGATCCTTTATCAATATATATTGTCTGCATGATAATTGTTACGTCATTCTTAATAAAATAAGTGATATCTAAATTGGTCAAAATAGATTTTATTTTTTACGATCGTCTGTG
>JAULCA010234701.1:0-13664 GCA_032360845.1 Crassadoma gigantea
GAATGTCTGTGCACTGTCTTCCTCTGAAACTAGACGTTGATGAGTTTTACCAGATACGCTTTGTACAATCTGGAATACATAAACCCGGGCACATCATAGATATGTACAATATATGAATAAGACATTTAACATTCCAGGCGTAATTTGGTTTAAATTTGCAATTAATATATGATAACATTAAAAATAGATATATTCTTTTTGTGAATGTTATTGAACGAGCATATTTGAAATTTAAAATTAAATAAAACTTAATTCATACTATGAGTTCTGGCTGCATATAAACTATAAGGTGTTTCCCACGTTCGTGATCACAAAAACATAGCATTACTTATAATACTGGTTAATTCAGAATACCAGAAGGTGAAATGTTTACAGAACATGGAAATATTCAAAATTGAAAACAAGCTGTGAAAAAAGCTCTAATGGAACATGGAACATTATTTTTTACTATAATGAAACGTCAGCTGACTTTAGCTCACATTTCGGGTTTTGGGGATATCAACAGCGCGCGTGTCTACCAACAGAGCCCATTTAGTTGAGTTTGGTTCACTTAGATGCTTATCAGGCAGGTTACCTAAAAAGGAACATCTCAACATATCAGTCGGTTTATGACCTTACCTGACAGCATTGTATATATTTTTCTATGTTTCATGTAAATTTTGACAGTTCCTGATATGTTTTAGTTATTTATTCATTAGAATATTAATTTGACCATTTTTACTATGTTTACAGATTTATTAGGATATATTTGTTGTCGAACCGTACCGGGAAGTATCTTTATTTCATTTTTAATAAATCAATTAGTGAATTAATGAGTAACACATAAGAGGAAGGTAGACAATAATTGCTCTCATTCCTTCAAACCATATCAATTTCGATTAACAATAGAAACTTTTCAGCTGTATATTGCAAAATACCACTCATATGAAAAGTTTTCTATTTTGCGTTTCGTTCTATTATGGGTACTCTCACATGAGACCCTTTCACTTTACTGCAGGACTGAAATATTGGCTGACAGATACTAACTGTGCATATCAACGTCAGATCATTTACATAATCGACGTCGTTTTATATTGTGACTTCAATTACGTTGCCATGCGCATTTTGGGGTTTGTCAACCAATTTCATCAACCGGCAGTTAGGATTTAGTATTATGCGGTTTGAAAGTATAGGGTAGGTATGATTAAGTACAGCTAGACTCGATCATGACGTCCGTGTGTTGGGTCACCAAGTAAAGACCAGGTAGACAAGGTGCATGACGCCTTCTGCATGTGGCAATCTGTCATGATAACACCATTAAGATGGAATCACAGATTATGTGTGTCGATAGATATCAATAGATACATCTATATGATATCCTTATTGCATCAAAAATGTAAATGTTATGTTAAACTTCACACCTGAAACTTTAATTCTGTTTGCTAGACCGAAAATCGTAAAAAAAGAGACAGCAAATGATTTACTATACATCTTACATTAAAGTTTTCGGCAAATTATGATTTTTTTAAAACATTTTGCAATCCCACAATCAGTCCTGATTTGCAACAATGGTGAGAAAAACCTTACCAAGCATGTAAGACGTCTACGCGCAGGCCGACTCGCCAAATCACTTTTCAGTATCAACATCTTTTTGAACAATATTGAAATAAAAACAAATCTTTGATATTTCAATGAAAACTGGTCAAACGATGGTCAAATATTCAAGATATACACTTTATTTAGAGATAATTATGACGAAATTTTGTTTAGTTACGAGATGGAAAGTAACAACGTTAATAAACAGATTCTTTTTTAGCTGTGTACAATTATAATTTAATATCCGAATATTGACAAGGGAAGCTAGAATTTTGGAAATGGTTTTGTATTTTGTGCACAATGTACTTCAATAACATCATATTACAATAGATCATATTTATATTTACATGGCATTCTGTGCATACCATTGACCAACGTAGATCGCACTGATGTTAATAATGACTATCAATATTTTTTCAATGGTATAAGGTAGATACCTTCATAGTGGAAGGGAATAATAATTTTTAAAACTTGATATTAATTTGTGTTGTGTTATCAAAACACATGTAATGAATGGTTGGTGGTGTCAATTACTTCACGCCGTCATACTTGTGTTAACAGTCTTTTCGCCTAAATCTCAACGAAGCAGCTGTAAGGTGCAGTGTAATTCATTTCTGGCATACTGTACTTATTTCCTAATCCTATCACATGTCTGTGTCGTACGTTAATTCTACGGAAACATTTGCTCGAGCATGATATGGAAAATGTAAATGAAGAAAGTGCTTTTTTGAATGTTAATACATTTCATTATAACAATCCATTATTTTTGTTGCGCTGTCAAATATCAATCTGCAATAAAGTATTATTTTTATTTTAACAGTTCTAACACGTCATTTGTACCTTAACAAGATTTACAAACTTTTGTTTATCAATTCTTGCAAATAAACATAATTTAAAGAGGAAACATATCCGTTTGTCAAAGTTACCTACAATGACATCATAAGTGATCGTTTACAACCATGTAAAACCGCCTGTCTGTAATCTCCACAATACTGCATTCCTTTCTTTTTCTTGGCCAAACAGTGTGATTTTTCTCTCGAAATTATAGGTCCCTTTTTTATCGCCATATGCCCAAAATACCGATTTGTATTTTTTAAGAAAAAATAGCCAAGAGCACGGTTATCTTATTATTGCTGTAATTAGCCCATGAATTCGATTTTCCGATCCCGAACTTTCCCTATCTTGATATCAACTTCTCTGCTTTCTCAGCCTACTGAGTTTAAATATCACAGTTGATATAGTAATCAAGCGTTTACGCAAAACATCGTGTTTTCCGTGGTGGATGTAAACTGATGATAGACAAACTTACAACTCATTGTTTCAAAAGGTGCAGGTTGATGGTGCTTTGTTCATTTCCTGTGTTCATTTTTGCCATAGTTATATCGATTTTACGTTCCTTTATTCTACCGATATGTTTTAAATATTTATTTATATTTGTCTTTCAATAATTATATGAATATTCTTATTTCCAATTCTACCCCTATTGGTGCATTTCACCTCTTGGCTTTTGGATTCTAATCAAGTACAATGTATGATGATATAAATTGGACGTCAAGTTTTCGAATTCAAAAGCAAATTGTATATTTGCTTATGGACCACTTTCCCACTGCATTATGGTTTTAGTATATACAATAACCTCTCTAATTTCTCTTCGGAAAGCTGTAACACAGTTGGGTCTGGGCTGGTCCGTTGACCAAGTTACTATGTCGGTTAGAACGATAGTACAACGATCTGAAGTAACTCAGGGCTCGAATCCCGGTCAAACCCCGCTGAATCTTCACATTTAAAACATTATTGCTGATTATATTGTGTTTATTTCATCTTTATTTCTATCTTTTTAAGTTTGATTTATCAAAGCTATGGTCACTCCGTAATAAACAGTTTTAATTTTTTAATATGTAAAAAGTCAATCGTTCTTGTTTATTGAAGTAAAGATGTGGTTAAATTCAAAAATTCAGCAAACTTTAAAACAACGTGAAAATTCTCTCTTTATTTCATAACTGCCTGGTGTATATTAATTGCCTCAACGGCAATCCCACGAAAAAAAAACAATGATAAATTAAAATAAACACTGAGGTATGATTTTCGGAATATTCGTTTGCCGACACAATCATATTTCTATACCAACACAATGTAAACATCAGAACTTGTTTATTTATTTAAATGTATCTACATTAAACTGAAAACAATACAGGCTTTGGATTCAATATAAGAAGAACGTTTTCAAAATAATTTAAGTATTTCTATGCATATCTTGGAAACAATTTTGACGACTGATAATATGTTGTAGATAAAAGCTGTTGATTGGTGATATAATAAAGGATCTCTTAGACATCTTTTCCTTTCACTGTATTCGACACTTCTATATATATTATTCAAGATCCCTTATATAATTTTATTTATGGAATACAAGATCGATGTTTCGAATTGTAAGTGTTGAGTTTGCTTGCTATATATTCCCCCTTCGACCTTTCGACCTTAAGTAACACTGTTGAGTCCTAAATTGACTTAATCGCTATATGGTGCAGTAAGCTGATATGTTCTCCTTTCTATAATAAACTTTTCAATTAGTTCTTGATGTTTTGCATTTCTGTTGATTATTTTCCGTCAGAAAGTGGTTGACTGCTGTTGAACTATCAGTCCCCGATAGCTAGAACTAAAAGTATACAGCTATAATGCATAATAAACAAAACACAACCAGACACTGCTCGATAGTGTAAACTTGACATTTATTTTGTTGTTACAACTACTGACCGATTGGGCCTTCTTCTGCAGCAACGCACTTTATATTTCTGCAATTGTATCCATATTAGTTAGGTCAAACAATGAAGTGTTTAACAAGTATATATTCATAAAGATTTACAATGCATATATTAAGTAGTTATCATATATAGTTTATACATCGATTGTATGTAGACATATCATTGTAATATGCAAATAGCAAATGTTATTGACCGTTGCAATGTTTTCGATTTAAGTGATAATGACATATCTATTCAATATAAAGTGGAATTTGCAATATCTTACTACGTTAACAATTGTAGAGAATGGAAACGGAAAAAAATATTTGGTTTTGATAATTTTTTTCAGAATATCAGGACTTATCCTCTACTGGCTCCATATGGAAAGTGGGGTAAGAGTATACTTTTGATTTAGAATTAATATAAAGCAATAATGGATTCCGTTGTGGTTTTTCAATATGAATTTCCATAAAGTTTAACGAAAACGATTTTGTTAAAATATTTTTGAAGAATCTTGGTTTTAAATCGCCTGTACGACGGTTACAAAGGTATGATATCCAAATATGACACCGACTCTGTATTGTTTTCAAAAGACTTTTCTTTCTGTTTTCAAATTGCACATTCCTCTTCAGAAAACAAAAAAGTTTCATTATAACAGTGTCAAGAAGTTATAGATAACGATGTGTTATTTGATGCTAGCAAATTTAAATGCTATTTTTACAAATTCTTTAAACTTCAAACAACAACATTGTGTAACGTTAGTGGGAATAAATAATAAAAAGTCAATTTGTCAGATATCTTTATTGTTTTTTATCGATATTGTTTGGTTATTGTAAAAGAAATATAATATTGTTTATACTGGAGGCGCCCCCTGGGTGTTGACTACTGATATCGACAGCGTGAGACAGGAGTCCGTAGGACGATCACATTTCCATTGTATTGTACTGGTTAACATACAATGATATATAAATCAATTTTCACGAAAACTTCTACGATTACCACAACATTGTCCAACTGTAACTGAATACGTTCCTTTACAACTGGTGAGATTTTTACTTTTATAATCCAACTGACATTTGTCCTGACGCATATATCGTCCCGCTCAGTTTAGGATTTGTTATGTAAAACTACAAACATTTTTAAAGAGACTAACGTTGTACTGACGATCCTTTGGTATTTAGTGGGGTCTCTTTTATTTTTTTTTTTTTTGGGGGGGGTGAGGAGGTTGTAAAAGGCGCAGTGTGCTCATCTACACAAGTGCAGAACATGATACATAACTATTACGAAATAGACACGATACACGTGTATAAACTAAGTTTAATCAAATAAACTATGGGGTTATGTGAAACAATTATTAAGCTGACCAATTAGTCAATCAGTTGAAGCGATGGGTTGGTATACGTATTAAAATTACCTAGTTTTACATTGATCACATATCTTGGGCGCTACAGCAACAAAAATCAAGTCTCTTCACGTTCTTTCCATGTACCTACTCATAGTAAATTATGTGCTTTATTAGGATTATTTTAGGGTGCTAAAGAAGGAAGGACACGGGAAGGTATTATTGTATCTTATAGTTTAGTCAACAGGACACCTGGAAACAAAAAACATATATTATTTGGTTGTACTATTAAATATTTAGTCTTCATTATATATTTCTTAATTTTCAAATTACAACAGACTATGATCATAATCGTGTTTCAGTTTTATACAGCTCTTATTCGTCATACTTATTAAATAATGAAAATCTAAAATTATTTTATAGGAGTAACGTTCTGTATACTGCGCATACTACTCAAAAAGAATAGTATCAACATGTGCAGCTTTTTGACAATTATAATACGCAGCCAAGTTTTCTACACGAGAAATCTTCTACAACGTAGCAGCATAGTAGTAATTATGGCTTAATTGAAAACAATGGAATTTCAGTGTCTGCTTGACCTTTGTTTACTGATTCAAATTGACTACCAACATATCTAGTCTATTATGCCTGTCATGATGATGCAGGAAATACTCCTACAGGACTAACAGCACGCATCATCACTCAGTCGTGGGAGATATCTCCTACAGGACTATCAACACGCATTATCAGTCAGTCGTGGAGAAATCTCCTACAGGACTAACAGCATGCATCATCACTAAAGTCGTGGGAGAAATCTCCTACAGGACTATCAACACGCATTATCAGTCAGTCGAGGAGAAATCTCCTACAGAACTATTAGCACGCATCAGTCAGTCGTGGAGAAATCTCCTACAGGACTATCAACACGCATCATCAATCAGTCGTAGGAGAAATCTCCTACAGGACTATCAGCATGCATCATTATGATCAGTCAGCCGTGGAAAATCCCCTACAGGACTATCAGCATGCATCATCAATCAGTCGTGGAGAAATCTCCTACAGGACTATCAGCACGCATCATTAACTATATAATCAGTCGTAGGAGAAATCTCCTACAGGACTATCAACACGCATCATCAATCAGTCGTCAGGACTATCAACACGCATCATTAACTATATAATCAGTCGTGGAGAAATCTCCTACAGGACTATCAGCACGTATCAATAACTATATAATCAGTCGTAGGAGAAATCTCCTAAAGAACTATCAGCACGCATCATCAGTCAGTCGTAGGAGAAATCACCTACAGGACTATCACCACGCATAATCTGTCAGTCGTAGGAGAAATTTCCTACAGGACTATCAACACGCATCATTAACTATATAATCAGTCGTAGGAGAAATCTCCTACAGAACTATCAGCACGTATCATCAGTCAGTCGTAGGAGAAATCTCCTACAGGAATATCAGCACGCATCATTAACTATATGATAAGTCGTGGAGATATCTCCTACAGGACTATCAGCACGCATCATCAATCAGTCATAGGAGAATTCTTTATCACGTTATTTATATTGGCACCATCTTGAGGTCATATCCTGCACGTTCTACCTTTACGCAATCACTTCATCATGATTCGAAGAACGCCATGCCCATACATGTCCACCACATGGCAGAGATTGGACATCCAAATGAAAATTTTGAACGACAGAAAATCAGATAGCACTTAAAATCACTAGATTAAATCAGTTGGATTTGGCGTGCGAAGCACGTGCGGTTTCCTCTCCACTGGAGATGAATGAAGTGGTTACTCTGAACTTTGACCCCAATTAATCTCACACTTTGTACGGACATATGGTTCGTCATAATATGAAGAAAAATCCCCCTTCGCTGACTTTCTTCCTTTTAAAAAGATTCCGTTACATCCGTTTCTCATTTAAATCCCGGTGTACTCATCTGCCTGTCATACGCATACCACCACTTCCGGTATGAGTAGTTATCATGGTTTTCCCCGCTTTGTTACTTAATTCTAAACAAAAATATAAACATTCACTTTATTTTCAGTAACCGTCATTAAAATTAACTTCAAACTTCCTGTATGTTTCAGTCACAACATCGAAATTGGCTTTAAACCAGTACAAACAGCGTATTCAGTTATAAATCTATGAGATTCTGTATCCCGTGAATTTTTCGCATTTTGCCGGTTTAAACGTATATTTTCCCTACATTTACTTACTATATACATGTATATTGCGATATTTACTAATTTTCGCTGTAATAGGAAATTCACCATCATTACGGAGGGCCAAAACGGCGAAAATTATACTGCGGCGAACAATTCCCGGAATATACAGGAATGCAGTATATTAGCAAATTTCCTTCGTATATCAGCGCGCAGAATCGTGATTGAGACAATCAATATCAAAGTCTTCATTTTTCTCAACGTTTGTCTTCAAAATATTATAATATTATTATTGAAGATGACAGAAAGTATAATTAATCAATTAATCCTTCAAAATTTTTTTCAGCCCGATTGAATTAGTTGCAATGTTCAATATTACACAATTATAGATTTCATGTGAGTTATATCCAAGATTAACGGATCTGGTCTGTATATTATGGAAAGACATTAACTGATTAACTAAATTAATTGATTTATAATGTCATTTTATAATGAACACACTCATACTCATGTCATCACTCTTAATCAAATGATATCATATTTAGTTATGAATTCTATAACACATATTTCCAGTCCTGAGATTGAGTCCGTAAAAGATTCGAGCTTCCGGATTCACAGCAGCAATTTTTTTTCAATGAGGTCTGTATGAGAGATATAGACATAGAAACAGGAAATACATTTACTTAAATTAGCAATAGTTTATAACAAGTTCTTTTTAGAAAGGGATTTATAACCAATTTGCAGACGTGTTACATGACATCGCTCCTCTAATCAAAGTTTACGAGAGGTGTATGATAAAACAATACACATTTTAGGGAAAAAGAGAGCGAGATAGAGATAATACTGAAATATCAACAGTGTTTTGTATTTAAAATTGATCAAAATAGAAATTTTAAAAAAAATAAATAAAAATAAGATTTACAATGAAACCCTTGAAAAAGTACATAACAAAAATATTGACAATCAGGTGATCAGCCATTCCGACAATTTTATCCTCGGTTTATTTCTTCTTTGCCTATGTTGTGCTTTTTACACAAAGTGCTCCAAAATCATTTAAAATAATATATTGATATGGACGCCCTCCTCATTGAAAAAGAAAAATATCGCAAAAGGAGAACGAAATCATTCTTTTAGTTGGGTATGAGGAATGGTAGTGTAAAAAGTCGAAAGGTCATACGTTGTGATAAAAGCGTTTTTGAGCGGAAGATTTTCAAGATCGACAAAACATTCTTTAGAATTCTTCAAAACTGCAAACAATTGATTCCACTTCTAGAATATACACTGTCCCAATATAGTCTCGCATTCCCCAGACTCTCGCCCTCTCTCGAGACTGCTACGAGCGAGAGTCTGCGGAATGCGAGACTATGTCCCAATACTGTAATCTTAATTTAATAGTAGTAAGAATGGGTTTCTTAATATCATCACATAAACATTACCTAATCTTAAAAAGTTATTCATCTGTGCTCAGATACTCAACTCTCTTGTATACATGTGTAATCGGATAATAAACAATGAATACGCTATTTCCAGAGATAAGCACGAGGATTAACTTACATGGACAAATAAGTTCCATGCTGAAAAAACAACTGTTAGCAGTAGTAGTCAAAAGAGAGGTGTTCTAAGGGAGACTATTCGTATCAAATCTATCACTACTACTTAATAATAAAATCCATCGCCTCAATTGCAGTGTTCACTTAAAATATTTTAATATATATGTAGTACATGTAATTATTTTCAATACATTTCAGTATTGAATTACCAGAGAGCAAAATGATGAAGAAGATAGTTTAGTAAATGTTAATCAGCAGCCACCATCTTTTGGAAGACCGCTATTGGCCGTCTGTTTTCACGGCATTCTATTGGTCATTTGCTTTCACGCCAGATATTTTATTCTAGGTTATCCACCAATTATTGGGATTTGATGCATCAGGAGATCATGTGACCTCCTAGACGTACCATACCACCTCGGAGATAAGTCTCGGTGATACAGGTGCGATACATCTGGATTTACAACCATGAAGCGTACCCGATGTTGATAACGCTAGGCCTAATTGTAGATAATGTGTATTTTATTTTTTCATTAGAAGTGTTTAAATCCGCTCGCGCATGAAACAGATTTCCATAAGATACGATCTGACACGTTGATGCTTCATTCGATAACGCGACAGAATATCGCTGGATAATCCATAGTTAGCGAATAGCAATGAGCATTATGTTCATGATGACGTAAGAATGTTTTCCCACAACCACACTTCAAAATGCTTTCTCATTCCTTACTCATTGGATAAACCTGCTAGGAGTTGGTAAAAGTTTTAGTTACCCATTAGTGGGTAACACCCTTGGTAATATTGTAATGGTCAAGCTACTCATTGTGACGTCACGCAGCAATGCTTTGCGACGTTGTGTGTCATTGTGATGTCATAGTTTATGGCTGTATTCCTAAGAGAAACATAAAAGTCCGGATGGTTGATGACCATGTTTATCTAGCTCGCGTTAGTTAATTTTTAAATTGTCAAAGTCATTACACAATTTGAAAAGTATCTAACGCGGTTAGGTTACATGATCAACAACTATCACACTTGTGCATATTATTTAAAAAAGTAAGGTAGGCATAAATTTTGACTTATAAACAATGAAACATGCAAAAATGATTTAATGCATGTATATAAAAAGGTATATCAAGGGTTTCCCATTGTGTATGCCCCTTTATCAAGACAGGTAAAATGAAACAATAAAACAATACAAAAAAAACAGAAGTTACTAATATATATCAAGTATGCTGATGTAATTGTATATCCCCTCCGTTAGCGCGTAACCGAACGCTAATATTAAGTAACTTCTATTTGTTCATGTTTTTTTGTATTGTATTATTGTCTCATGGTGTCTGTTTTTCTCTGTTTTATGTTGTGATATGTAAATTTTCATGCTCCTCTCTTGATAAAAGGGCAGATCGCCGTGAACATTTGACAAATTCCTTTGTCTACACTGTCGTTATTACTTCTTTGCCCATATATCTATTTAAGTGATACTCATCCAACCAACATTTGCTGGTTCGGATCAGGTGCCAATATTGAATCATACTGTTGTTATTACTTATGAAACTTATATATATATATATATATATTTCACCAACGTGGCAGAAATTTATCAATATATTCTGATATGCTTCTCGATTTTCAACGTGATAACCATCAAATATACTCTTTGGATTAAAAAAAATCTTTTGAAATTGTTCACGAGAAGCACGTGTGAAAAATGTCAGTATTCTCTATCATATCAGTGACTTAGTGCTTTTCGCAATGAAAACCATATGTATGTGGAAAATATCGGTCATGTTTTGAGTCTTATATCATCTGTTTTTCCCCAACTAGGCTAGTATTATGCATGCTATCAATTCTACGAACCAAATATGGTAACAGTAAGCACGACTTACATTATAACATGTGTCTGTTGTACCTGTGTTCGTCATAACAGGTGATTAGCTGGACCGCGCCTGGTCACGAGACCCTGGCCCCAGCCCTAGCACGGTGGTAGGTTTCTGTCGAAGACCACGTATAACGGGAATTAACCATCTGATGCTACGTCTCCAGCCCTCTAACGTACCATTACACTGCGTCTCAGATATCGTCTAATCACAGGGAACCCTGGTGTTACCGAGAAAGTCGACTCACCACAAGTTATCGGTTTCCTGTTGAAGGCTGCCGTACCCCGTTATTTGTACGTGCAACTCATATACACAAAATTGGTTCGACTTTTGTTTCGACTGTATTTACAATAATTGCCTATTTGCTTCGGTTATGCGTGTATGTTTTGCATCTTATATGACATAATCATTCAATAATATGTATGTATTGAGTTACCTGGAACATGTTTAGTTACGGCACATTTTTACCTGGCACAGCCAACTGCTTGTAGCGTGAACTGCCAAAGCTCAGGCAAAAGACCAAGCTTTTTAACTGTAAAGTTTAACATCTGTGTACAATTTGTTTTACGTTGTTTACGCAGTCAATTTAAAAACATATCCAGTGAAAATGACAGACGTTTCCATTGGTTATTGGAAAGGTCATGATGCTGCGATCTTGTATCAGCGCTTTTGGTCAGGATGCTTTGATAGACAGCATTATATTAGTAATGAGTTTACAAAAAAAACATATTCTATATTTCTCGTCTCAAGACAGGGATAATCAATTAAGTTACAAATAAAAGTTTATCGAAATAAATGGATGAAATATCTAACTGAGAAAAACCATTCTTGTAGTCCTTAAATTTAGAAACACAGGCGTTAGCTTACCCCACAAGGAACCGTGATTATTATATCATACTTTATTTCCCTTTGGTAGTTACAAGTTGAACGTAATACGTATCAATGCAAGGCAATAGAAACAACAATATTCAGAACATATCTAGAGTATGAGTGTTAATACAGTTTTAGTATAATATAGACATATTAACATACTAACCTTATCTTATATCTGGTGTATCATTATGAAGCAAGGACACCCACTTTCCTCAGTTCAACAACAAACAAACAAAAAGCATACTGTAGAATATGAAATATTCGTGTATATTTTCTTTCGTAGTTTGGAGCTTTAAAATTATTTCGTGAGGCCAAACTTTCGAGGTTAGCCCCTACAAGGAAATGTATTCATGTTCGTTATAAGCCACGTACAAAGAAATGTATCAACCTTTCTAAGAATCTTTGGTCCACACCGTAACACATTTGCAGTACCAGGCCCCACTTGTATAAAACATCTCAACTCTTGAGATAACCTCAAGTCTAAGATTTCCCTTAGACAATACATTGCTCGAGATTTTCCTCAACTGGTATGTTTTAAAACAACAAAAATATACACTCATCATACTTCTTCTTCTCTGTTCATGTAAAAAAAAATTAACACACGCGAAGTAAATATCATTGTATGTAAATCTTGTTAGTTTTCATGGTGAGCGTTTAATACCACAAAACCTCTGTGTCATCGGACCGTTTCTTTTTTAATTGTTTATTAATTATATTATTCATGAAATAAGTATTGTGTTAAGGAAATTTTTCACCGCGTTTTAGTTTTCAACTTACCAGCCCTCCTTAATGAATGCAAATTTATCATTACAATTATAAAAAACAAATGATTAAATGTGAAAGCCGAAATTATAACTGAAAATATATTGATTTTATCGGCAAAGGACAAAAGTTTCACTGAACGAAAATTTCACGGAATACAGTATCTGATAGATTTACACAGTATTAACATCAAACTGTTTCCTGGTCACTGTTGATTATCTATGGTATTGCCATTGTTGATGAAGATATAATTTCTTCATTAATGAAAAAGTATGATTCAATTATAATACAGGCCAAACAGTTGAAAGGTATATTGTTAATACTAATTGATACAATATCACTAACTGTAACATGTAAAAGAAACTTCAACGCCCCTTATGTTAAAAGCAAATCATTTTATTAAAATAGGAACTCAGTAACATTTAGGAAAAAATAACATAGAGAGATCGCATCCAAGACATTTATTCTTTATCATGCAAAAGATTACATATACTAAGAGCGTTTTTGCCTAAAGTTGAAAGGAAAACACTGGATACACTTCAATGCTTTAAGTTAACCAATACAAGAACATGAAATTTTTATTTGGGATAATTGTACTGTTTGAGTCATAACATTTATATAGAAGCGAAGAAAAAATACTCACCGGCCTAGGTAGATCATCCCGTCAGAAATTGTATCTCAAGACTGGTATATAATAGACATCTAGACGTCATAATCATAGGTTTATTTTAATTTAAAAAAACACAGATTTTTAACAGATATTT
>JAULCA010234923.1:2124-13659 GCA_032360845.1 Crassadoma gigantea
ATACATACTATTATTATATAGTTGTCGTACATGTAATATTTCATTGAGGTACAGACTATCATCATATAGTTGTCATATTTGTAATATTTCAATGAGATACAAACTAAAATTATTTATTTGTCAAACTTGTAATATTTCATTAATATACACCTAATAATCATATAGTTGTCGTACTTGTAACATTTTATTGAGATACATACTAATAATATATAGTTGTCACTCATGTAATATTTCATTGAGATACAGACTAGTATTATATAGTTGTCATACATGACTATTTCATTAATATACACCTAATAATCATATAGTTGTCATACTTGTAATATTACATTAAGATACATACTATTATTATATAGTTGTCATACCTGTAATATTACATTAGGATACAGGCTTATATTTTATAGTTGTCGTACTTGTAACATAACATTAAATACCTACTATACTTACATAGTTGTTTTACTTTTATTATTACATCAATATGCGGACTACATTAATAATTATATAGAAGTCAGTTACAGACTTTATTTATATGGTTGTCATTCTCGTTATATACCATTAAGATACAGACTTTAAATATAAAGTTGTCATACTTACAATTTTGACATTAAGATACAGACAATATGTATATGAATATGTTTTTATGTGACATATTCTCATATTAAATTAAGAAACAGACTATAATCAGCCTTCTCTTGTCGACATTTCTATGCGACATGCTCTGTTTAACAAAAGTTTTTGTCGGATTTTTACACAAGCGGTATATACCAACACACCAGCTGTTGCAAGCTAGCAAGCAGACTGGAGTTGTCAGGAACAGCGCCTGGTTATAGCCTTCTCCAATGGACGGTACCGAACAACCATCAAGTATCTACCTCAAAGAGGGCACATGCATGGTTGTTGATGACCTATGGCAGGTTCTCCGACCCTGTGGTCGTTATCAGCTGGTTCAAGTTCCTGTCATCCTGCTGGGTTTTTTACCGGTTGCGTATGGAATGCTGATCCATGTTTTCATAGGTATGTTTTCACGCTTATATATTTGATCACGGTTGTGCTATGGAAACTTCAATGATAAATGAAACCGAATTTAAGTGGCATGCAAAAACAATTTACTTTAACAACCTACATGTATATATTCACGACTGAAAATCGATCTAAATGATCCTTCTTACCTCAAATTCCCAAATAAAGATTTGTTTCACCCATAATATGAACGAGAAAAGACCAAGTATACTATCCGTGTAGTTCTATTCCCAATTGTTTGATCACCGAACCCTAAGTACTGTGTGATCTGATAACATGTTAACTGAAGCATGCGTCAAATGATTCAATACTTTCTATAAATATTTAAATGTGCTCAGAAAGCTCATACACATGCATGATTTGTCATTTTTAAAAAAAAATTAATTTGGTGCTGTTGTGAGTATGGTGCACTTGTAATTCAAAAGACTTTGGCATGAGCACACAGTAGAATCTGTTACTTCAAACAAATATCTATGCGTCACTTTTCAAAATAACTAAAAATGGGACAAACACATAAACAACATCACATTAAATGCAAATAAATTGCAAGGGTTTTTAGAACGCAACCTAAAAATAAATTCAGCGCACATTAAAGAACATGCATATAAGGCCATTGTAAAACCAAAACTAGAATACTGCTCTTTAGTTTGTGACCCTTATTACGGTGTACACAAATAACATAAACCAATTAGAAAAGGTACAAGAGCAGCAAGAGATACGTCCTAAACAAATATCATAACACAAGCTCAGTCACAGATATGATACACAACTTGCAATGGCCAACACTACACACACGCAGAGCAAGAACACGCATTATATTTCTCTACAAAATAATACACCAACAAGTAGCAATACACACAAACAATCTCATTCCCGCATACACTAGAACACGTCAGGGATACGACATTAGTTAAAGACATATCTACACATCCTAAGAAAGATACGGACACCCATTCTTCCCATACTCCATAACACAGTGGAACCTCCTAACAAAAACAATCATCCAATCAAACACACTGGCTGAATTTATGACATGCACCACATATAACATAATAAAACAAATACAAAATCTACAACACAGCTAACACTCATTGATTTAACCTGCTTTTATCCTATAGCAAATGAAATATAAACGAGAGAAAAACACTGTACATAACAACACACTACTGCTCAAGACCATGCCAATTCAATAATCGTCAACATTGACGGAAGAAGGATTAAATATGAAGACCCATATCAGCATAGCGTATGTGTGTGTGTTGTGACCAATATCGGTATAGCATATGTTTATATCAGACATTTGTAACGAACCCCTGTGATCTTTTGTTTTTATTCGTAAGAGGTACTGAACAAAAATGGTTTTGAACATTTGACTGACAGTTTCGTCATCAAGTTTATTTACAATTTATTTGCATGTTTATATCAATTCATACAAAGTGAATCAATTTATATCCATGTATGACACACTGGGTCTGTGGATGACTGTGTCGTACATGTATTGTAGGTATAACATGTAATATTATACGCTTTATTGTACAATGTGAGGTAAAATACCCATAAAATAGCTTAAAATAGCTTACTTTAACCTGTTTTACAAAAAAACATATTTTTTAAGTTTACAACATTTAATAATTGTAAACTTCAGTAAAACAAGCATTTTATCACACTTAATTTATGTGGTTAGAGTAAACGAAATGTTCAAATTTACGCTGGTATATTAATTCAAGCACAGTTAAATATTACAATTAATTATGATGAATTCTGCAATTTCTTTCGACAGGTGTGCAGATTTGTCTGTATAAAATTTCAACATTGAAGATGCAACTAATATCCGGTTTTTTTATATTGCTCGACATAATTCTTGTTCACCTCTGAGTGACAATTAAAAAAAAAAAATTCTGTAAATTATTGTTAACATTTCATTTTTTGTTGTTGTATTTGCGTTTATTTTGAGAAACGCATTTAACTTTGTTTAACAATCTACAACTATGTAATATGCAGTTCCAGTTTTGGATGCTTAAGAACTTATTTTTCACTCTTACTCTAACCACCACCAAAGAACCCCTGATCAGTGACTACCTACAAAGTAATAAGTACTAAATGACTAGTATGTATCTTTATCAGTCCAATCTAGTATTGGGGAATGCAAAAATTAGACTAAATGTGTACGTAAAACCAGGAAGAAAAAAACGCCCAAATAAACCTACATTTCACACAAATAATTTTTGTATATCCATGCAACCATTTTAACGATTATTTTTGAATAGAAAATAAGTTGAAAACGTTGCAGAACCACCTGTTATTGTGTAATATGAGGATACTTAACACTCTCCATACACAGCCAGCAAAATCTTGGTTTTTAGGTTATTTAAGGTTAGTATTTCATTCAAGAGCTTTATATATCCAAATCAAAATGAAGGGGATGTTAATTTAAAGATGTATACCGATTATTTAAATGACTGTACAAGATTCAAATCAGAAGTCAGTTTAACCACTTTGATTTCTGGTCCAAAGGAAAGACATGTGAGCGCAAAATGCTGTACTGTGGCATCCCTAACCCTCAACAATTTCGTCTTCAATCTTTATTAAGAACCACCTATTGAAATTTCAACTAGTATTTGCAGGTGGTGAGGATTCACAAAAAATGAGAAAAAATGCAGCTGAACACACAGGCGATCGAGTGAAGGGGCACAAAGATTAATATTGCCATATTGCTTTCCATATCTTCTCTAACAAAAATATGGGAAGAATAATTGGATATCATCCGTATTTGCTTGGAAGCATTGTAGGAAAGTTGGAGGAAAGTTGGAATTCAAAATAGAAAAACCTCCACGTGGATGTAAGACCTTCCCCTAAAATAGGAACAACTAGATCAAAGAGGTTCAGCGTTCAAACTTAACGTTAGACCCATAGGCAATCCCAATGATGGGTATATAGTGTTTATATTTAAATTTCGAAGACTTAGTGGTTAAACTGACTTCTGATTTGGATCTTGTACAGTCATTTAAATAATCGGTATACATATTTAAATTAACATCCCCTTCATTTTGATTTGGATATATATAGCTAGTGTATTTGCATATGTAGACATGTACTAATCTCCCCTTAATTTTATTTGGGATATATAATTTTAGCATATTTTGGCCAGGACAGTTCCAATGACCATGCAGCTTTATCAGTCTGCTGGAACGCTTTTCTTTTCAGACTTTTTAAGAGTCTTTCTTTATGAAAGAAGGTAACAAATCTTATGATTGGGGTTCCTGTCGCTACCTCAGGGGTTAGACTACATAGGGCTCGAAAGGGAAAACTAACCATATTTCAAAAATCTTCTTCAGATTCATGTATACTTATATCAAGTACTGTTCATGGACGGAAGGGTCCCTACTTGTACAGGAAACAAGTCAAATCTGCTGAAAATAATAATGAGATATCAATCTGATGCTATCAGAATGTAAGATCCTGACCCACCTCTTGGACCGGAGGGGCAGAGTCCTTTAGAATATTGACTAAAATATATATATTATTTATTTCAATTATAAAGTTTATTACTCAGAAGTTGAAATTTATTTCAAAATATTCATACATTGTAATTTATTCATATCTTTAAAAGCATCGTTTTATCCTTGACTTAAAGTTAGCATTGATTCTGTGGTTTTTTCTGTCACAACAAGACAGGTATTTCTTTTTAACATTTAAAATTCATTAAAAACATTCATACATTATTTCTTCTTAATGTAGATCAGTTTACCTGTCACACATGCTTGTGATTTAAAAAAAATATTTTTTTATTGACCTGTGCTTTTAAAAACCCTTCTTTTTCTATGGCTGGTGCAGAAAATATTTAAATAAACCACTTGCATGATTTTTATTATGATAAATTCTGCAATCAATGTATTACTCTACATTATTCTGGTTCAGCTTTGAGCAATAGTTAAACAATTTTATCTTTTGCAAATGATTTGTTAGCATACTCTTTTAGTTGTGTTTATTATGTTTGTGTTTATGACGACAACCACTTTAAGCTCTTCTGACCCGAAGAGACAGAGAGGTGGTGGCAAATATGGATAACAAAGGAAATTACTGAAAGTCCTCCTTTTGTACCAATTAAAGGATTTTAACTAAACTTGTTCTAGAGCATCTTTGGCAAAGGGGACTCAAGTTTGTATAAACAGAGGATGTAGATGTTTTCTTAGTGTAAACGAACAATTGCCAATATGAACTTCTAAACCTTCTTTTACTTGGGACCTGGGGGTATCACAATTTTATAAGATCGAAGTCAATTCGCCGTTACTTAATCAGGTCAGTGGGGCTAAACTGTAATATATTACACACAAAAAGCCATATTTTGGTCAACATTTTTTAATGACATATGATCATAATCACACAAGAAGTCAAGATACTAAATGTCAAAGTCATCGAGTCAAAGGTCAAGGCCAAATTATGTTATTCTTAACTGGTAGACATTGTTTTATTTAATAATGAAGCAAAGCTAGTCAAAATCAATAGGGGGTGTGCATGTACAATTACATAAGTACAATGTAGTAATAGCACTGTCCTTCCGTCTCCTTTCTGTCCGTCTGTTTGTCCGTTAGTTCTCTAGGAACCAGAAGGTCACATTTCTAAAATTTCACATCGTTATACATTGGTATTCAGATATATAATAGGGGCTTTAAACAAAATCCTAAAGTAAAGGTAAAGGTCACAAATACTCAAAAAGAACAGGTATTATTGTGTCAAAATAATATTGCATATGGACTGTTCTGATAGTTGACACCAGTTTATTTTTCAGATAAATACCAAGCGAACAAGACTTTTTCTTAATGTTTTACCTTATATTATGATGCAATTACTTTTCAGGTTTTGAAGCGTTAAAATCACAGATATCATAAATAATAATGTCTTTATCTTCTATCATCTTAACACAATTTATTAATACTATAGTGTTTTGCCATTTTGGCAAACGATACAGATCACTTATGTAAATAACGCCATGACCAATTTACCAAAGTCCAAGATGGTCAATGTAGCTTTTGTTTGGTTCTTAAATGGGAGATATCAAGTCAATCACACAGCGCGGCGCTTGCTGATCTGTCAGTGTTGCAGTTTGTTTTTTTATTTCTTTTGTATATTTGGTTGGAAGCATTCTTAAGTGGTGATGATTGAAATGTGCAAATGGAGAAGACTACCCCTCATAAGAGGGGTAAGAAAGGAGCGGAAGGCAAAAAGAGAGACGTATATGTAATCAGTGTAACAACAACATGTTTGGTTTTAGTACTGTTAAAACATAGGTCTAATCTGTAGGATAAGTAGTTTTTTTGCTTTTGTTCAATGACAGTCAAAATTCATTTGAAAATATCTATACATTTACAATGAAATTTGCAAGATAGGTGTGAAGATTTGACTGTATGATAAGTTAAGATAAGCGTCTTCAGGCAAATGTGACTAAATTTTGTATAAATTGTTGGGGGTGGCACTTCTGAGTGTAGAGTGGCGGAAGCCAATATGGAAATTCCTGGTTTGTATCTTTCAATTCCTTCTTCTTCCGTACCATTAAATGGATGCTATCATAATTTAACAAGAAGCATCCTTGGGCAAAGGGGACTGAATTTTGTAAAAAAATCTCCTCTAGGAACAGAAAGGCATGTCCCAATAAAGGAACTTAAGGTACATGATGTATATACTTTATTGTATGCTTGAGTTCATAGTATCATATTTCTGTTTTAAGCTTGACAAACGATCGTCTTTGCAACCAAACAGAAAAAGGAATTCTTCACCGATATTACTTAGACATAATCGGCATAATCTATCTTCCTTCGGTACATTTTTCCGTCGACCGTCTCTCTAATCTTATATTTGATGTGCGTATTTGGTAAGTCCTGTTTTATTCTGAAGATTCGATAAATTGTTTTCTCAAACTTACAATAATTTTCAAGAAGTAGAAATGCCTCCTGGTGGAGTTACCTTTATTTTGTTTTAAGGGGAGCTACGTTTGCTATTGGTATAAACAGGCTAATTTTTGATCTTTAAAATTTAAATGCAATAACCTCCGTACCGCACTTCATTTGTGCGTGCACGTTTCATTTGTTAACAAACAATTCGCAATTTCATTTTTTTCCCAAAAGTGTTTTTTAAGAAGAGGAAAAATTGTGATTTTGAATTTTTTATGGTTGCCTCAATCCAGCCTTTGTTACATGATTAAACATTTTTACATATACGTAATTCATTACTCGGATATATACGGAATGGAAACCTAGCGAGGTATTTGTGAAACGCCAAAAATACTTTCTTAACGCACGTGGGGTAAAAAATACTTTGATGGCTTAATTTTGTTCAAGCTAACAATGCAACTGTTTACCTGTATAGCCAGGTTAGGATTCACCACACTAGGCCTTGGAGATCATATACCTAAAAAGCCTGACAAGAGTTAACACACAGAAAGCATGCAAATTGTATTCAAGCACAGTCAACCTAATCAAATTGAGGCATGAACAATATTGTTTGCCCCACGTGCGTTTAGGAAGAATTTTTATCGATATTAAATAGAGATTCACAAATATCGTGGTAGGTTTCCATTCCATTTATATCCGAGTAATGAATAATGTATATGTCAAAATATTTAATCATGTAATAAAAGCTAGGTTGATGCAACCATAAAAATTACAAAACACACTTTTTCTTCTTAATAATTCCTTTTGAGAAAACAACATGAAATTGTGAATTGTTAGTTCACGAATGAAATGGGCAAGCACAATTGAAGTGCGGTACAGAGATTGTTGTTCTTGAATTTTACACATAAAAAGTTAGCCTGTTTATACCAATGACAAACGTAGCTCCCCTTAACTTAATGAAATAAACTGTCTTGCATGTGTTTTACATGTACGTTCTCAAAAATAAATGTACATCTTGTTTTTCTCCAAGTTATCTGATTTATCTTTCTTTAGGAGTAGGTTCCGTTCTGTTGTTAACTCAACGCAAACATACATGTACTCATTTTCGTTTCATTAATGATAATAATATACATTATATATATAGCGCCCTATGTTACTTGCAAAATTATTTAAAAGCTCTTTAAAGCACATAAACATATTTCTAAAGTGACTGATTATAGTAGTTTTAAAAAAGTCATTCAAATCAGCATTATATATTATACATATGGTAACAAAGCATTCATCTGAAATGCATGTGTAGTATAAAGATAACTTCTGCGTAACAGAGCCTAAAATGCAGACATTAAAAAGTGGGTCTTTTTGAATTTTGTCAAATGTTTTGACTCCATTGCTAGTAATGTTTTTCCAGAATTCAATCTTTCTTATTTTTTAGTTTTTCTTTGGTTTTGTTATTTTTTGTTTTTTGTTTTTTGGTGTTCTTGTCGTATCTGTTTTTTTATACGAGAGGTACTTTACCGCAAACCCAATTTACAAACAACAAAGATGTATTAATTCTCAGTTTAATGTTTCGCTTACAAAAGTTTTAACGTGTTTTTTATTCAGCCAACCTGATGTCTTTGAACCCCCATCTTTCTAATCCATATAATACAATGTTGCAAGGGTATCGAAGGGCTTTAGTTTCCAATCAATCGGAATGCTTGATTACGTTTTTACTTTTAATGTACATTAAAATAAATATTGAGAAGAGCAATAAGTTCAACGACTTAAATTATCTCTTTGGATAATAAATGTAATCAGTACATACTTGGATAAATTAATTGACATTTTTGTCGAAAAGCTATTATTTGACCAAAGGTATCTGCTTCGGACAAAAGTGAATCTACTATATACATAATATACATCTGAACCTAGATTTGTTATTTTGAGAAGTTCCGTACCTTTCAATATATTATGTGTACAGTATATCTTTTCCTTTTTTGAGGCAGATTCCTTTGATTTGACATTCACACCTGATCGAAGCCACTCGACCAGCGAATGTTTCAGTAAACAATATGGCCGACTATCTTCCCGCCTTTGCTCGCTTCAGATACTACATATCTGTTCCTCATTGACCTATTATCTGACGCTAAATATGGACAATTATATAATAAACCTCGATATATATGCCGCATCACGCTAGTGTTTCATTGATATAGCTGTCGTTAACACACTACTGTCAGACCCATCTAATCGAAAAGTAACTTGTGTAGAAGCATTGTTAGCGCTGTCCTGTAGGATGGAGTGTGCATCTTTTGCAGCCTATCGGACGACATCCATCATCTGGTTATTTTTAGCTCACCTGGTCAAAAGGTCCATGGTAAGCGTATGCCATACGGTAGTGTCCCTCGTCCGTCCGTCATTTTTTCCTTTAAAACGCTACTAGTCCTGAAAGGCCAAGTTGATTTTAACTAAATTTTGTATGGAACATCCTTAGGCCAAAAGGACTCAATTTTGTATAAACCGTGGTCATGGCCCACTTTGGGCAGAGGGACGGGGTCCAATAGGGGAAAAGGGTAAAACCTTTAAAATCCTTCTTCTACCAAAGCGATTCAGGGATTTTATCCGAATTAAGTATGGGCCAAGGGGACTCAATTTTGTATAAACAGTGTGTCCAACCACCATGGGGGAAGAAAAGGCGGGCCCCATAAGGGATACAAAGGAATAGCTTTAATATCCTTTTTTCTGCCATAAGGATGAAGGTATTTTGACCAAATTTAAACATTTACATCCTATGGGGAAGAAAAAACAATATTGTGTAAATGGTGGGTCTAACCCCCTGGGGCCTAAGAGTTGGGGCCCAATAAAATGTAATTTAGCAAATTCTTAAATATTTTTCTTTTGTCGGAACGACAGGATTTTGTAAAAATTTGGTCTCAAGCACCCTTGGGTGATCCAATTTTGTACAAACGGTGGGTCTGACCCTTCTTCTTTCCCAATAAGGGATAAAGAGGAATACATTTTAACACCCTCCTTATGCCGTTGGGAAGAAAGCATTGTGACCAAATATGAACAGTAGCATCCTATTTGGAAGGGAAACCAATTTTGTATAATGGGTGGGGTTGAACTCCCTAGGGGCAGAGGGGCAGGAATAAATAGGGAAAAATAGAAAAATAGCAGTTAGAGTTTTCTTTCTGTAGGAATGACAGAATTATGTCCATATTTGGTCTAAAGGATCATTGGGTCAAGGCAATCTGATTTTGTATCAGTGGTGGATCTGAGTCCCCTGGGGGCAGAGGTGCGGGGCTCAATAGTGAAAACATAGCAAATTCTTCAACATCTTCTTTTTTTCTGTAGAAATGGCAGGATTTTGTCTAATTGCAAATAAATATATCCCCCGACTAACCACGTAATACATTTATACTACCAGTAACATCTAGCTATTTCGACTTCAATTTTCCTAACATTTCCAAGTGAGTGATAAAGGCCCCTCTTGGCCTCTTGTTCGAGTGTGCAAAAGCTTGACTGGATTACATGCCTAAATATTATTTCCCTCTGCTAGGTAGCGCTTTTTGATATTAAGACAATTAAACGCTGTTTACTTGGTCAGGATTCTGACCAAACAAGCACTGATTGGTTAATTCAAACAGCAAATTATTGGTTTGGTGAACCTTCTAGTGAAATTAAGATTATTGACTGATATGAATTGACCCTGTGCAACATGTAGGCAAAATAAATTAAGTCATAGTTTTGGTGAAGAACTTCTAAATTTTGGATAAGACCTTGACTTTACCAAGGCATTTCCGTATTAAGAGAATGTGGGACGAATTGTCTCAGTAGCGTCTTCTAGTAGCAAAGTAACGATTATGAATGCTCCTTCGCCAAAGTAACATTAAGGCGACAAAACGAACTTATCATTCTGTCATCTGTTTGAACACTAGATAAGCTACACTGATTAGCCATTAAAGGAGTGGTTCCTTATATTAGAAAATATTCACGCGTATTTTCCTGAAAAAAAATATAACAGTATAAAGTAGAAAAACCGGCTTTCTGCTATTTTGTGCTACGTTTTAAATCGATAGGTTTTAAGGTGTGTTCCTCATGCAACACAACCAAAATACTCAAAAATATTGGGGGCAAAATTCGTTTTCATACTATTCTTACAAAACTATTCTAGGGATGTTTTCCGGGGAGTGAATGTTCCTATACTACTGTCATCAACTGTAGCACGCACCGAGTCTTTGTTTTCAGTATAAACTGCATCTTGAAAAAAAGTATTTTCGGGTTTTGTGAGATCAGCCAATAGTAGTTTATCAGCTGTCTATCGATTGTTGTAATAAAAGGATGTAATTTTAGGTAAGAAACACGAACAGATAAGTTAACGGTGCTTTGTCGCAAGTAGGGGCACATTATCCTTAATACAGATGGAATAAAGCACTAGAAAATGTCTGTGAGACATAATTGCCCCCGGGCTCATGAACGGGACGGGACGGGACGGACATCGACAACACTATATGCCTCCCCCTCCTCCATTTAATGGCGGGGGCATAATAGTTTGAGATGTTCTCTGAATTAACTTATCTCAGTGTCCGTCTCGGTCTCCGTGCTAAGTCGGCCTAAAATAGAGAAATTTCTAATATTGGGGGCTTGT
>JAULCA010235034.1:0-11470 GCA_032360845.1 Crassadoma gigantea
AGGGCGTATACGGTAGTATGAACGCAGTTGGCAACGTACATATTCTTTATGGAGCACTAACGCGCACCGTATAATTTGTTCGTTGCCAACTGCGTTCATACTACCGTATACGCCGTCAAAATTAAGGTCAATCCTTAATTATTGGTTCATTTGCCGACGTTGATTATTTGTATCAGTGTATTCATGCAATTGTAAAAATTAATATTTCAATAGAGGCATATGTTTACTTACAATGTAGCTGATGTCTGACATATGTAGTCGATGTCAGAACGAAAACATCATTGTTGACGTTACCGCCAAAGAAATTTGAATGTGCATCCATGGATAGCGAAGTTTGTCAGCATTCTTTTGTGGTATAATTAACCATAATTTATCCTGAATATGTATATCTATTTATATCTAAGTGGTAAATGATTCAAGGATTGGTTGTCATTTGACTGTTATCTGGCTGAAGCTTGAATGGCGCCATATTTGAAACAAGTATCAATCCGCCGAGCCTTTTTGCACTGCGAATACGCTAATTTATACGCAGTCAGAGTTTGCTAAGCTGAAGAAGGGACATGTAAATATTTTTCATATGATCAGTAGCATACACGTGCATCTTAACGTTAAGATGTTTCAACACTGCTGATTCTTGAGTACTTAAAGTGGGTTAGTGATATCACTAGCTAAGAATATGCGTTTTGTTTTCAAAACTCTTTGATTGCTCGCATTTCTACTACGATTTCACGCACTATTCGAAATAAATTGAAATAAAAACTTACATTAAAGAAAAAGCTATTTTCATCTCTTTCTTAATGGATAATTCTCTTTTTATAAATCTTAATACAAAAATATCATCGAAATTTATATTTTTAACAATATAAAAGTTTGCCATCAGTTTACATTAAATGATCGTTTTCTTTATTACACAGTGGTAAAAACGGTACGGTCACTTGTTTCTGTAAGTTTAGGTCTAAGCTTTCAAAATTGTAGCCAGATTTGGGTCATAACCCTACATATTCGTGTGCAAGCAACTGTTCGACCAGAAATAAAATATAGATGGAACGGAAAAGGAAAGACAGAAGTTAAACAAATCCAATGTGTTGCAATCGGAGCAGCATATTATACAATTATTGACCTATTTTCAGGTGAATACGATGATTTATTAACTCGAGAAGGTGATATTTCCCGAGGCCGGAGGCCGAGAGAAATATCTCCTTCAAAGGTTAATAAATTGTCGTATTCACCTGAAAATAGGTCAATAACTGTTTTATTATATGACATTTTAACTAACTTCTAACCACCAATCCACTATGTAGCACCAATCCATACTGAGCATATTTCGCCATGATTAAGGCACCTGCAATGAAATTCTGCCTTCACAGAATTCATGTCTCTATGCAATTAAAATGACCTTATATTAGCTGTTAATAAGATCAAAACCAGCGGTTGATACCATGCCGGATACAGAAGCGAGAATTTCGTTTATGTTTCTCAACAAAAAAATTCCGAAAAACGTTGCAGAGTTCGAGCGCCTGCATGGCATCAAAGTCCTTGTCTATTGCTTTTTCGTGCAAATATTCACGTAATACACAAACGGACATGGCAGTAGCTTTTACAGTGTTTCATGCATCCTTTTGCAGCAAGATACTTTTAAACTAGACATCGGAAACAGTTCATGATCTTGACTAGCCGGGTTCGTTTATAATGTTGTCTGCCATTTTCACTCCAGTGAGGTAACGACAATCCGCACTTCTGATTGGTCAAAAATTGCAATATTCACCTGTGAGGCGCCCTACGGGGTTTTGGACTGTTATATTCACCTCGCGTGCATGGATTCTGTAGGTTTCGGTGTAATGTCGCAATATATTCAGACTTATAAGCGATGTATTGACCAATCAGCGTCTGGGAAAATGCCAGTCATATAATAAACACTTATAGTTGATGCATTACGATAGTTTGTGTTGACTGATAAATCCAGAATATGTCAATAAAGCCGAAATTGTGGTTTAGGTAAGAGAGCCAAATAAATGCTCACTGCATATTAAAGGTAGGTATCATTTTGACTATGCACCTGAAAATCTAATGAAGTAACTAAAATCTAATACAGTGAAAATACCATATAAAGTATGCCCATTCAGTGCGGAGCAATTAATTCTGGACGCAACTGGAAGAAGAAAGAGGATCTAAGGTATTACTTATATACCAGTCTACATCATAAAAGATAATAAAATAAAATAGTATAATTTATATGCAGATATCAATTGATATAATGAAATATGAAATTCTGGTATTCTTTTATCTTACGTTCAAATCAACCGGAAATCAATGAGGAAATACAGATATGGTAGCTGATATTTAGCTACTTTCAGCAAAAATTATGTCTACAGTAGTCTCTCCATGTATGCAATCTGTATAGATGAAGACACTTTCCATAATGCAAGAAAACAACAGGCTCAAAAACATATTTCTTTATAACTTTGTACTTAATGCTCAGAGGCCTTATAACATACAGTATCCTTACACCAAAAAAAATTCCACACAAGACATGAATAATTGCACTTTAATTTAGACGCTGATATAGTACTATATGTGACACAAGGCCATGTAATCGGGTTCGATTCTGGTGTTTTACCGGTGCTCGCTCTAAAGGTAAGGAACATCTCCTATAATGGTACAATCAAAATATATGTAGCAGCTTCAGTGATATTGCTCCATATGTACACTAATTTCCTTAAGCTAACCTTTGATTGGACTGAATAAATCATATTTCAAATCACTTATTCTGACGTTATGATAAATATTTTGTATTTTTTTGCCCATTTTATATTACAGTTTCAGTGTTGTGTGTACTTCAACATGTCAAATTGTGTAATGTGAAATAAAAAATAGACTACAGGTCAGACCGCAATGTGGACTACAGCTCTTAAACATATGCCACCATTGAAATGTTTAATTTTAAACTTGCAAAAAAAAACACAGATAAGCGAATATGGTTAATGTATCAATAACCTATCTATACACCGGTAACATGTAAGTTACCTTAACGTACATATGTGTTTACATGATTACATGTACTTTAAGTGGGTAAGTTGATACCAATCTATGCGAAAAGTCAGCTCTGCTTCATTTCAACATTCTTTGATAGCCTAGATGTGACCTGCGATTTCCAAAACGTTTGCAATAGCTTGGAGGCTTTATCAATTAAAACAGGCAAAACGTCAAGTAAACTTGCTTACTTCTTTTTATATTCCACTGTAACTGTTGCAAAGGGTTTGTTTCAAAAATGGCCCTTCGTTTGCTTTGAATTTTCTTTTGGTGGTGTGTTGCCCCTACCATTTTAGCAACAACTTTAACAAGTAAAATTTATTTGAACACTAAGTTTGTTTTTTATGGCGCATTAAAGTAACATCCACCAGAAAATGTGAAAAATAACTTTTGTTAGATTTACTATTAATAATCTAATTGAATGATGCAACAACGACGAGTTCACATTCAAGGCAACAACCTGCCGTAAAATTTTGTTTCTATCATGAAATTCGAGTGATTCATAGACAAAACAAATGCAAAAAGTCATTTTAGTCAGAACCTTTTGAGACAAAAATTCTTAGTTTTTCGCAGAATAAAACCATCTTACGAGTGTTGGATACATAAATGTTTTAGACCTAGTAAAGGTTACATACTGAGCTATTGATAATATAGAACGAAATATTAAAATGTAAGTGGGACTACATGTTGAATTTTGAATGTAATGTCCCTATTGTTAAATTCCCATTTTCCATGATTATATGGAAAACTAACAAAAACAACAACAATAATTGTCAAATATGGTGGGAATAAGTAGACAATAAAACCAAAATTTTCTTTTAAAGTTCCAAGATGGCCACCTTAAAATTTATTTGTTGAACGTCATTCAATATTGGCGTATTATTAGTTTAGTTTTATTTGTGCATTTATTTGTACAGTTAACAGCTTAGGCAGTAGGGTATCGTCTTTAGGAAGACATAATATTATATATCCTAATACTGACGATAGTCACGTCAATAGGAAATCCAAGATTTCAAGTTGTATTCCATGCAAATAATCGACATAGGTTCTATACTACAAAGTACTTCATTCAATTTCAAGCTCTGTTTGAATTTCTTTGCTCGTGGTTACAATGGTTAAGGATTGTCTTGCTTTCTGTAATAGCCAAGGTAATATAGTATGCTGGATGTGTGCGCACACATTCCCATCGTACGTTGACCGACACTGGGCATTGGCAGTAGTAGTCTTTAATATCAGTTTCGTCATAAGGTGACACGCTGAACTGAATCCAAACATTGTATTTGGTCCCGCTCTTGTGTCTAGAACGAATCTTGCATCGGATGAGGTCTGGCGAGTGCTGATAAACCGACACCTCATAGTCTCCATCACCACTCAAATGTTCAGTGATGTAAAATGGAGCCAACGATAACTGGTAGGTTCCACATGTAATAGTCTTCGCATACTTTAAATCACGCTCGGGGAAGGTAAGTGAAGATGCATCCATCTTGACAAATTCGGACTAAGCCCGCCTAGAGAGATCTGGTACTGCTTTCACTCTCTGAGCCAAACAGTTTGCTTTAGTCAGCCGAGCCTTCATTTGCTCCGCCATCACTCTGTCCTTGTTGTTTCTTTCTAACGATCTCTGGTATATTGGTCATCGAAACCCATTCAAACAGACAGTCACAATTATGCAGAGCTTCTATAAAATCAATGAAACAGTTTGATATTAACTGTGTTCGAAAAAACGTTCATTGCTTTAAACGACCATGATAGGTTTCTACAATCCATCGCGATTTAATGACAGTTCTGTCAAGGTTTGCTTGCATGTCTGAATGTTCACTCTGACTAGGCTTCAGATATGAAGGCATACTAGCATTGAGACTTGATGCCGCCAACAATGGTAGGACATCTCTGAAGCGGTCAACGACTACATTGCCATCATGTTCCAGCCAAGTCAGTTTTTCCATGATGTTTTTTGTTATTGACGCATCATTTTCGCTACTAGAGAATGGTCCTACTATATCTAGAATGTAATTATCAGGTAGAGCGATGCTCTAAATTTCAGGTAATTACGCTTCTTCTGACCACAGGAGTACATTCTCTAGCGTTTATGATCAGTACTCTTTTGGATATATACGACGTACCATCTAGTATGGTAGTGACCTTTTCCCCAAAGAATATTTCTGAAAAGACAGTGTTGTGTCAAAGTGACTGTTCTCTGGTCAAGTGGTCTGGAGCAAGAAACAGTGGTACTATGGGATTTGTCTAATGCCTGCACTATGGAGTGAAAGGGTTAAGATACACTAGAATTGGAAATACCAAAGGGAGAAAAACACTGATTCCAGGAAATGTCTGTTTTCAGTTTTACCCCAAACAGTAATAGAGCATCGTATGTGGTCTTCGTGTATATACCAAAAGAAAGAAATTGGACGCAGTGCGAGTGGATTTTGAGGAACTGATCTTTGGACCAACCTGTTCAGGCTTTACAATCAGAGCCCTCTAGAGAGGAAAAGCTTAGGGCAAATGCTGACTAGTTCTGTGACAGAATATGCGACACTTCTAACTGGTCATTGATTATATCAGACGATTTTGTAGGTAACTGAGAATAACGCTTCTCGCAAATCTAGCGCACAACATCTGTTGAAGGATTCAAGTCGTTGCCAATAAGCTGACTTGAGCAAAGGTGAGATAAAGTATGAAAGCATAGTTAATGCGAGTAGATCAGGTGGTTTTGGCAACAGCAAGGATTTTGTCCCAGTTAGTATGAATGTGATGAGACACAGACATCATTTTTGGTGTGCATATGATCCATTTAATATATCCTGAATTGTCAACAAAGGCACTATATGTGGTGGTTCATTTTCTCCTGGTTGTTGACATGGTTCTGATTCGGGCTGATTATTTTTTCGAAGATATTTCATGTAACATTTCTGACTGATGCGTGCACGTGATTGTCCTTTCTTTGCAGACATCACACCTTGTTAAATCAGGGTATCCAAGAGCCATTTATATTGCGGATTTTTTTTACATTTCTTGTACTTCTACTTTTACCTTTGTCTTGTACAATAGGCTACAACCTTCTCCAACACACTTATACTCCATATTTGTACAATTACTTTAAATAACGTAACTATAACAAAATATCGAAGTCCAATAACGAACACGAACCTACGTATACTAAGTAACAAAACAAAAAGAAACGTAGAATAGTCAATAAAGCGGAATCAATAACACTTATTTATGTATACAAACAGTAATACAATAACAAAACAAAAATTATGATAATTTTACTGTTTTATTATTTTTGATATAAAAAGTAATTAGTAAAATAACGTTTGAGTTTGGTTATGAATTAAAACATCTGAAGCTTGTTAACGACAGGAGCGCGAATAATGTGGAGCAGCAATGCAAACCTGGATTTTTATCTGTATATACATAATTTCTTGGATTTAAAATACTATATTACACCTGCCTTATACCTGCTATAACTTGTAGTATGAATTTTAGGCGCATATTATGCTATATAATAGATTCTACGACAGGGAAGGTCACTCAGCTTCCAATTTTTCTAAATATACGAACACATTCATAAGGCAAAATGAATATGTAGCCCCACCTGCATTAAACTGATGTTTTTTGGACAAATTTTATAGTATTACCTTCATATAGTTAAGATATATATTGCATCCAGAATCCTTTAGTTAGGGAAATTTCATGTTTTAGGCTTCGAACTCTAAAGAATTTATCACTTCATCCTCATTTTTTTAATCAACAAACAGTTTTTTTAGTAATTAATAATTAGACATGTTATTTTTTAAATAAAACAGGAAAGAAAAGAAAATTATTATCAAAAATAAAAATTAGAGATGACTTTTTCATTTTTTCACTCTTAGTCTTTAACGTTAAAACCTACAACCATAACGGAAAATATGCAAACCAAAATTATATAAATTGGATGTGCGAATAGTTTAAAATAAATAATAGAACAACAAAAATATGGTAGCAGAGTTGATAAAGAAATGGGAAGGGGGCAGGCTCCTATGTAAAATAAACACTACTGGAAACAGTCCTTTTTGTTGTTGTTGTTGATTACACCAATGTGAGGACAGTATGTTGTGGTATTAAGGTTTTTTGTAAAGTATTCTTGCGTTTTTTTAATGACCGAAATGTGTTGTAATGGATTATTTTATTCCAAAGCCCTACTACTTACGAGTGTATGATTACATAATTCATGCTTCGTACATTCTCTGTAACACAGCAAAAAACATTAAGACAATGTCTGTACATATGTAAATCTGTAAATGCTTTGAAACTCTTCCAATTGAAGTATATAAGAATATTCATTGTAGTTCTAGTTTCTCCGAAATATCTGGTTTTTTCTGCGAACAAATAAACTCTTAAATCTGTGTACAGTTGCCATGATGTTACATTAAATGATCTCTATTTAACTGCATGCTGATGAATACGTGATGAATCAATTAACTTAGATCAAGATCTGAAATATCATCACGTCATCATGTACGTGGGTGTTTGTCCCATATGTGTTACAGTGATTTAGGTTCAACCATATAACCAGAATATGCTAATAGAACTGTTAATGTGATATATTTTTACCTGAAACATTATGTGGACTATATTTATGTACAATGATTTGAACATAATGAGATTAATTTAACTGTTCCTCCTCTATCATTTAATGTCAGATTCATTTACATTTTGTCTATCAGGCATTGTAATGCTATTGTAAATCTAATTGTTAGCAAGGCTACATATGATACTTGTAAATACCATCGTCTAATCGTTAAATATTCCAGTCTACAGACAACGTATTGTATAACTGATAATTTATATCACATGAACCCATGCTAGATCACACGTTTGCTCTCACTCTCTTACATACATAAGTATCTAATACAAAAAAAACAAACTTGACGCTCACCAAGCACAGGTGTTATTGAACATCAACTTCTTTTGTCTCAAAGATTACAATTGATATTTGGTCACTGTACTTCTCAGATTGTGCAGGTAGTCATGACGACGGAGATCCCAGTGTTGGACTTGTCCCTGGACAGCCTTTATGTGGTCAATGAGGAGGTTGATACACAGACTATCCGGACTCTGGCTGATCCCCTTTGTGGGGCCTTTAGTGATGTCGGCTTCGGTTACATCCCAAATCACGGCTTCAATCAGTCCCTGGTATGTTAGAATTTAACTTTTTATATTATTACATTCCAAGTGAAATATCATTTTGTTTAAAAAATATTTAATGCTTTGATATAAAGTAAAGGGATGTTTCATGTTGAATGGTTCCTCACAATGGGTTATAAACTTTAACAAAATAAAAGTTACGTCTTCAACTTAATGTTGAACTTATTTACAAGATATATACAGGAAGGCAGCTTCTATTCAATAATTTAGTTTATCGAAACAGAAAGTCAATGAAAGTAAACATAGAATATCAGCATGTCTAGATCGTGACACTGATACAAGACAAGGTATTCACCATTTTTGAAGTAAGCAAAGTAGCTTTTTGAAAAGTGACCATATAGGAGCCACACACAAGAAAATAAGTTAAGTTCCTCTACCAGAGACAGTGATTAGAGACTGATTGAGTCACTATTGTGATGTGAATAAGAACCAGATCTGGGTGATTGATTGATTAATGATAGAATTTGAATTCATACAGGTATGAATGCATTCAGGACATTAATTAAAACAAATCAATCGCACAATGTGCGTCATTGTAGCATTAACATGAAGCAACAAAATATCGAAATGAACAACGTGATTGTTTTTTTTTGATAACCGCATTTATTGTGAAACTTTGTCATGTTATCTCTTACTTTAAGTGTCTTCATAGTTTAAAGCAAAATCAGTTATGTACTTTGTTTTTAACTTCACTATGAGAGAGAGAGAGAGAGAGAGAGAGAGAGAGAGAGAGAGAGAGAGAGAGAGAGAGAGAGAGAGAGAGAGAGAGAGAGAAATAATTCTGAAAGACTTAAAAATCTCCATAAAAGAATTATGTGCATCATGCTGTGCATCATGCTATACAGAGAGAGAAGTTTTCTACCAAATTCAAAAAACATTTATTAGTCTACCTCTAGACCCCCTACGTCATCCTGAAACAGCAGTGTTAGAGAGCCATAATCTGAGTGTTCGCCACATTGCACTTGGTTTAGCTTGATGTTTATAAAGGAACAATACACTGTTACTCATGACAGGTTTCACGTGGACACTTTTACTGATGACGAGAACAATGTAAGTGGATATGACACGTTCCAGGACACTTAAAACAATGACGCGTTTTCCAGGTCACTTTAATGAATGACGAGGCGAAAAAAGCGCTGCAAATGACGACATCGTGTATAAGTATGCTGTAACTGATGACAAAAAAGACAAGGACACTAAAACTAATGACAACATGTACAGGTACACTATAAATGTTTTTCAAGATGTACAAAAATACTTCACTGTTAACAAGGGGTAAAAGGAGAGTGATACTGATGACGAATTGAAAATAGACCATTTTTCGGAGAACGAAATCTACCAGAAAACTGCATTTGAGGACGAAGTCGACAAGACATTGTACAGGAGAATGAGGCGTGCACGTAACAAATGATGTAATGATATTTATTAATAGGCAAACAGCAACACAATATGCTATAGTAAGGTGTATAATGACACTGTTACTGATTACAGAGTGTTAAGAAACACTTGCAAGTGCAACCTTATACAAAGTATACATCGTTGATAAAACTTGTGACACTGCAAGCACTTTATTTAAATATATATTAATTGTATCATGTAACAGTTTCGATATGGACACTGTTATTCATTATAAGGTATAAAGGCAGTACAATAACGAAGAGAATAAAAACACGGCTTCTTGTAAGGGGTTACAGGTATGAAAGACGATAATAGATGACGATGTTTAAAAGATACTATGTCTGGGGATGAGTTATAAATATGAAAGTAACTTATCTTTATTTTTCTGACATTATGAAGTATATTGAGTCTGTACAATGTAACGGATTCATAAAAGGACTATGTAACTGATTGTTTTACCTGAGAATGAGATAAACAATGACAATGTACAGGTTATGATGCACGACTTACAGAGTGGACAAAAAGTAACTACTTAAAACTAAAACGAACATACAGTTATGCAACCTATGTCAGTTGCTACGAGTTTTTCATTTTGATTTGCATTGTATTATATTATATTATAAATATACCAAATCACTTTTAAAGTAGTACCAGACAGTTTTATTTTACCTTTATTTATTAGCAGTGGAGGAAAATATATTGACTGTAGATATGAAGTATTTCCCTTTTCCCCAAGCAATTCATGGCACTTTCTCGGGACATCTCTGTCCTAAAGCATAAAAAAGGTTTTTAATTCCTTTAATTGTCTTTACTAGAAAAGAATGAAATGTGATCTATGAAAGTCATGCTTTGCACTTATTGACTGTGATGTTAGATGTACGAAATTAATTTTTTTTTTAAATTAAATAGCTAATTCATGTTACGAATTTCAATCGTTCTGCTTTGTTCGTTGTATAGACAGCCTTAAGTTATTGAGGAAAAAAATAAAATTGGTTTCTTTCTCTGACATTTTTTACAATTATCTAGTGCCATGACCGTCTGTTCCTTGTGATGTCCTCGCATGGCATTTTGTGAGTTGAAAAACGAAATATATGTTATAAATCCGGAGAAATACATACGTAGGTAGGCAAGTCGGTCAGTCGGTCGGTCGGTCGGGTTTTAAGTTATTTCCTATGAGACTTCATGTATACAAGAGTGCACACGTATAGCCAAACTATTAAGTTCAACAGTTTTTATTCACAAGAAAGGAACAGCTCGTACCAGAATCGAACATTTAATTTCATATGTCTATTCCAGTACATGATTTTTCTACAATAATACCCTATTTGCTGTTCATTTATAGACTATTTTTTCACTGTTGTCTGTATCGTATTTAGGGAAAGCTCGTATGATCAAACCTGTCATTACGTCATACATAAATTGATGTATTTTTTCTGATATTTTTAACAAAAAATTTTCACTTTTTTTTTCAATGGGTCAAACTGTGGTTATGTAAACACTCGATATTTACTTTTAAACCTGCATGAACATGCACAGATAAGTGACGTTGTATATAGCTTAAGTACTAGCGATCTATATTCGCCCCACTAGTGTACAGATGCAGCAATTTGTCTAAAATGAGCATGCATGCGCATTTATTCTATGAATAAATACAGATATATAATAATAAAGCAGGTATTTTAGAGCAAGAAAGCAAACTTACAGCTTATGTAGTTTCCCATCCCAAAACATATACATTTTGTACAATGTATGTTTTGCTATGGCATATGATTTGTCCGTTCCAAAATGTAATATACATTAAAGTATAAAAGGAACGACAGGTGAAGCTGAAGACTTGACTATCTTTAGGAATGTT
>JAULCA010235367.1:0-13654 GCA_032360845.1 Crassadoma gigantea
ATTATCAGATTATCTGTCAGCGGTTGTGGCGGAAAGCATGAACCGTAGTTAAGTTTACGTTGTTACGTTTCGAGTGTATTGTTTTATTGTGATTTGATTGTAAAACCGTTTTGTGGAGAAAGTAAGAACGATCGTTTGATAACCTCGTCACCAAGGTGAGCTGGGTCGGTGGGCATGGGATTGATTCATAGAGTTCCTACAATTCTCATCAGACCTTCAAACAGGCCTTAAAATCCCATTTTAGAAAATGTTTGTTTCGCAGAAACCCTTGTTAAAATCGCCGATTGTCCACGTTGAATAGGTGATTAAATGTGGGTATTTTGAAAATAGAATAATGCTCAGCTTGTGAGCAACAGTAAAATACTCAAAAAGCTAACACCATTGTGTATATTACAATGAAATATTTTGTCTATATATAAAATTCTTAGCTTACAAGAGACGATTTTGATTTGTTTTAGTTGTACTTGATACGAATCACAACAAATGTTTGCTAATATGTTGATAAAAATACATTGTAAACACTCGAATAAATGCTTAAAAACGGATGTCGTGGAAACAAGTTTTATACACTCATCAAAAAGAGGTGTCATTCTCATACAAATCAAGCTATAAGCAATTATAACTGATAAGATTACTACTGCCCAGTGATCGGGATTTTCACAGCAAAATTGGTAATCAAAACTTGTGAAGAAAATATATATTATTCTGCTTACTTCAAGTAATACAACCGTTGTTTGTACGACTACATAGACTTTTGTTCATATATATGTATCCCCACTTGATAACTATTAATTTCATCGATATAAAGGTGACCTCCTGTGTACCATTTTTGCGATTTTAATACATATAATAACTACGGGAAATTTAAATTAGTACAAACATCAATTTCATATTGCTTTTAACGATATTTATCAATTTGTTACATTCACGGTTATATATTACCGTGCTAAAAAACCTTGAGAAATCTACTGAAACACAAATCAAAAACCCTTTACTTTAGCCAAAACAGATATTTTGACATGCTTTCCCTGATTTGATAGATTTGAATGTTTTTGATGAAAGAATAAATATTAATAATAAGTCAATACCATTGAAACATCGTGTGTGAACTATTAGTTTGATATTGAAAACAGACAGAAATAAGGGTAATATATTTGGCTGTATTGTTATAGGCACAGGTAATACCAATGCGTTTTAGAAAAAACGGTCACCTACCAATCTAACACTAATATCGTGGCACACACTATGTGCCTTACCTGAACGCGGCAATACATCAAACCATACTGTTATCGAGAATTCACGATGAAACCAAACAAGGTTACTATGATGGTATGCTGCAGGATCCTGCCTATCTGGTATCTCGCGGTGAACTTCGAAATGTAAATATGGAAGGTACACGCCGTGCTGAATCACAGCGTCGTGTTATTAAATGACACTGAAAATGTAGGACGTGTTCTATATACTATAAGACCTCGTATTTACATTTCCACTACAAGTTACTTCATCAACATTACTTGAAGAA
The DNA here is from genome assembly GCA_032360845.1 of Crassadoma gigantea. Lineage (NCBI taxonomy): Eukaryota > Metazoa > Mollusca > Bivalvia > Pectinida > Pectinidae > Crassadoma > Crassadoma gigantea. The sequence goes on from JAULCA010235367.1 coordinate 1,523, forward strand.
AGATTGCATTCATATTTGATCAGCGTCATTATGGAAGCTTCGTGCACAACTTGAAATAACAAAGACAGCAGTAGGAAGCAAACATTGCGATGACGTTAGTATATTCAAGGAATCTCGTTTGTACTACCGACTTGCACACATCAATATCAGGATTATAAGAAAATATCATTATTAAGATAAAAACAAAACTATAAATGTTGATTAACGTATAGTTACTAAACAGCATTTTCAACATTCATGCTGGTATGAACGCAAATTGGTTACAAACATATTCCGTAAAGTCCAATTTTCCTTACAAAATCTTAAAAAAAGGTTTAATCCTAAATTATCATAAAATTTGTCTGTTAAAATTCTCTTTTAAAAAAAACTTGTTATCGACTAGTCAGTTGAGATTTTCTCCAAGCAGCACTATACCAGCACAATGACCGCAAGCGAAAGGTAATATTGTTAATATGTGTAGTATAATAGCAGTAGTATAAGTTCAATACGGAAATTGAAAAATACAGTTGGAGGAGATATAGTACATTCGTCAAAGATTAGAAAGACTTTCAATCTAATTAGATGCAGCAAAGATAATTACAGGTCTACGTCGAGGAACATTTCATGTGAAGCTTTATGAAGAATTAGAATGGGAAACATTAGCTGAAAGAAGAAATAAACAAAAAATGATTTAATTGTATTGAACTCTGCATACTGACTCCCCATCTTACTTATCAAATATCATATATCCATTTATTACGATATTACAAGTACAAGATATGAGTTAAGGGGAAATAGAATTTTTAATCCGCCTCTCTGTCGAACAGATTATTATTTTAGCAGTTACTTTCCTGCTACTTTCAATAAGTATAATCAGTTGGACACTACTGTTAACTCCCAGTCCCTATCTCAGTTTAGAAATACATCTAAAAACCTTTAACAAACCGCATAATGATGCAACCCTTATATCTAAATTTTCATGATGCTGAAAAATTAATATTATTCTATGCCAACTACAAAATAAGGCTAGTAACTTGAACTATGATCTTTATAATGATCACTTGTCTGTTTCATCTGCTTGCGATTGCAGACAGGATCAAGAAACCCCCGACCGTTACCTTTTTGAATGTCAAAGCTTTTAAAACCAAAGACACGTTCTGATGAACTCCTTACCGAATGATAATCACATGCATATATCAGTCTTTATCACTGATACAAAGATATTCTTTAATCACCACTAGCTGTTACTGTACTGCGCAAAACTAATTTATTTTACTTCAAGTCTTTCTATAATATTCTATAATATTCCAACCTTATAAATTGATAAATGAAAATAAATTGATGAATGTAAGTGGTTGGATGATAATGATAAAAATAATTAATACTGCTGAAAATATTCAGTTATATGCATTGAATTACCAAAATTCTCCTATTTTTTCATGGCAAGGATCCAAGATCTACTGGGTTGAATGGCCTTATTAAGCCAGTGTATGGCTAAGGACTTTGTATGGTCAGAATCCCTAGTAGCTGGTGGATCTCTTGCTGTCTAACACTGGATGGGATCCTTGGTCTCAATAAATGACGCTTTCCTATCTTATATTAATTTATAACTTTTGTGGGAGTTACTCCCCTTGCATCGCTATTTCAGTAGCTTCTCTCTAAATATAGTTTATATTTGATTGTAATTCTTGCTAAGAGAGGACTTACATAGGCATACCCTGTTTTCCAATTATTTTGATTTTTTAATGAAATTTACTGAAATGAAAAGACTTTTGCATTTGGTACATTTCTTTTATGAAGTTTAGAGTTAGAATCGAAAAGTAAATTGACAGGTATTTTGCGTTTTTCTGTATTACGTTTCAACAAATATCGCACCAACAAAACATTATCACACACCATCCTTGGAACAACATTACAAAGACACGTACATGTCTGTACTTATTAGCTAAGATATTAGTAATTTTTTTTGGATTTCTGCGTCGACGTGAAGGTGGGACTTCCTTATTTGGTATTTCTTGTATGTTTTTCGTAATATAACGTAACGTTGTAGTTGCTAATTTAAAATCACCAATATATTTATCTCCAATGTCCAACCCCTTTATGCATGTTTATTTACTGAACACTAAAATGTCTTATATAAACATCCAATACATATTTTAATAAAGGCATGCAGCAGAGTTCTATCCGAACTTTTGTTCTTAAATCTCTAGTATTTTCACGCGCCTCTTGTCATGCTATAACTAGCAAACCGATGCAGATGCCAAAGTATGTTTCCTTTTTTATTTTCTGTTGTAGTTTTTAGTACTTTTCATAATAATATTTTCTCTACTGTTTTGCGACTTATTTTGAATGCCCTTTGTTCATAGAAACAAACACATTTTCTCTATTTCTTGTTTACCATTTATAATAGTGAGTATCCTATTAGTATTTGAGTACAATTTCCAAGTATCTTAAATGGTGTTTTTAATTTTTTAATTTGGATATAAATCACATTTCATCTATTTGCAGGAGCGCCTAAACAACAAACAGTCCACGGCTACATCCTATTGTATTTCCTGTATCCTAATATGTATCGTCGTTGTGGTGATCCTAGTGATAATCTTCTTCGTCTGAAGAGTTGTTTCAAAGTCTGGTATTGGCTGAAATCGTCAATTTTCTGATGTAGCGATACAATGGAGTATAACATTGGCTAAAAGCATAAATTATCAAGCGAACTACATGCATTGTTGCTGGGAAACAATGAACCATTGTAACGGAGTCTGCCATTCACCGACAGTCTATACTTCCTGCATTTGTAACGGATTATGTCATTGGCTCATAACGTACATCATCTTGTGAAACAAGGAACAATGAACCATTGTAATGGAAGCTGCTATTGGCTTATCACGCCATGAACCTATAACGCCTAGCGAACCATTGTAACTGAGGATTATAAACATCTCCACCAAAGTCTGCCACTGGTATTAAGAATAAAAACTGTTTTAGAATAACTTTCGTAATTTCAAAAATTAAACATGTGAATCTATTTTGTAGGTAATTAACATTGATGAAAACGAATAAAATGTTGTCCATATGTTCGTAAATATGTTTTATGTATCATGCGTTTTTCATTATGTTTGGGATGTTTCTGTTCCCTGTCCCACTGCAGAAAACCTAGAGACATCCAATGTTATTTTCGGTACATACACTTATCTCCCTTTTATTTCGGTTTTGGTATAACTGAAGTGCAATGAGGGCAAGCTAGTACCGTTGACTAAGTAACACGGCTAGTTAGAACGATAGTATAATGGCTTGGAATTCCAAAGCTGGTATCCTTATCTTGCCCGTTTCATTTATACACTGTTGATGTTATCCATAAGAGTGTCACACGGAACTTTGAAATGATTAACCAAAGACATAGTCATGTCAGAATTAGACGTTTTAGTGTATATGGAGTTTTCTGTAGTGATACAGGGATCGTGAAATGAATTTTCATTTTAATTTATTCCGCAAGTTACAAACGTTTTAGAAATGTATCACATTCTCCATAAATACACTTTAAGTTTCTTTTTCAGATTTCGAAATTTAATGTGTCATAACTATATTCACTCATGCATACATCATCGGGTATGTTGGAATCATGTGTACAAATAGTGTCCCATTTTTGTGAATGCATTTTATGTTGCTGAAGATAGACTATGTAGTGACTGCTGTTTAGGATATACATTTTCTTACTTTGACATGTAGAATGCCTTTCACTCTTTATTCGTTTGTCAGCATTATGATTCGCTAAGTTGGTGTTAAAATACGGCGTAATTGTTCTAATGATGTGCCCATGTACTTTGAATATAAGAAAAAAATCAGGATTTTGGTAAAGAAAAAAAGTAATAGTGGGTATATTTAACCTGCGGTAGGGCGGAAGCCATTTTGCATGTGACTAGTTCAGACGTTGACATGCTATATTGTAGGTTTTTAAAAGCGGCATAAGAGTACTAAATATGTAGAATTTAAATATCAAACTAGCCAAGTACTGGGTCAGCCGAACATTGAATAAGTAATGTGTTATGGAACTGCCCGTAAAAACGAATACTTTTATAATTAGAAATGTGCACATTTTATTAAAACTGGCAACACATTTTAATTGATTTACAAAATGAGTCTGTATTACATTTCAGTCTTTTACATTCGGGAAGCAATGTTGCCATATTTACATGGCATATTTCATTGGTGACCATCAACGTTATTTTGGGGGAAGAATATTGATAATATTGTAAATAACTTGTGCCCAATGCTTCTGTTGAAGTATGAGGTACAGTAATATAAATTGGTGTGAAACATTGTGACATATCTTTCATTTTCAAATGACTTCAACTATAAAAAGATAACTCTCTTAAATTATTTTTTAACAAAAGTGAAGTTAATTTTGTATATTTAAATGCAATATTAGAAAGACATACACATAGGTGGACTGATATCACATAGATAATTCTGAATAACATTGGAATTATTTATTTAATAAACAAGGGATACAACTCTTACACATTCAATTAGTGTATTTAGATATTTATCCTGAATGGAAAATTCATTTCTGTGTTTATATGATATATTTCGGATGGTGTTCTATGACAGTAGTAAGGTCATATCCCCAATAAACATTTGGAAAATGAAATATTGCTTTATTATCTGTTTCTGAATATTTTATGACTTCATTTTGGAAAAAAAATGATGCACTCCAATATGTTGTTAGCAGTAGAAGCCGTAGCTTTAGATTCGATAGGTTTGATTTTATTTTGAAATTTTACATTATTGGCTTTTGCTGTAAGCTGACAATAGAATGTTTCCTGTCAATAAAAGTGAAATTCATCAATGCGATAAAGGGCTGGTTACCTTACCAAAAAGTTTTTTTTTTTTTTTTAAACTTACGGCTTACGGCTCACTTGATATAATATTGTCAAATTTCTTAAAAACACCAACACTTTTGTATTTACAAATAAAGATAGGGTAATACAACATTTCAACCACTTTACTCTCTGTGAGTGTTTCATTCCGGTATCACCAACAGACAAGCAGAAGAAATAAGAAGAAGAAAAAGAAGAAGAAAAAGATGAAGAAGAAAAAGGAGGAGGAGGAAGATTATTATATATGGCTTGTACAATCTTAATAGATTTTATGATGTTTAATTGGAAGCGCTGACTCAAGTAGTTAATTTAATGAAAAGTGTTATATTGCACCAGCGTTTAGATCATGGTATGTGTGCTACCGAAGAACACACACAAAAAAAGGAAGAAAGATTTAATTGGAAATCAATTTACTAGTTAGGTCTCCATTATAAATTGCACTATCTTCCGGTAAGAATTAATTTAACGAAATATCATTTGAATATCGATCACATATCTTCAAAATGAGACAGAAATAGTGCAGCTCGTATACATGTTGACAGAAAATCAGAGTTGCTTCCCTTCTGCCACAAAGAAGACATTGCAATAGATGCTTTTGGCGTCTCTGAAGTGTTATGCTGAAAGTAAATAAATGGTTGCCATGGTAATTAAGCGACCAAGAGGTAAAGCAATGATGATAATGTTACAGTAGGTCATTTGATCCTAGACTGTTTTATGTACAAATGTTTGAATAACATAAGAATAATAAGTATAAACCATAAACTGAAACAAAATACCGAATACTTCAAATGTCACAAAATAACAATGAAAATGGAAAATTGTAAAATTGCGTCAGGGTTTCAGGTGGGCATCTGGGTTGACATTATTTCATCATCATCTATTCAATGTAATTGAATTAAGGATTTAAGTTGGTGTTCTTAATGTTTAGGATAATAAAACGGAAACATGTTCCATGATGCGCGCACTTCGCAGAATTCTGGTTTTGCAATGAATTATGTTCAACGTCTGATTGGCAGCTAAGGCCATTTAAGGACGTGGCTTCCTATGTGTTGTGTATTTGTGCGTGCGTGTATGTGTACCGGAGACAGGTTTATAAATGTACATGCCACTTTGTTATAGTGCTGATCTGATGCTGACTTCATAGTGCTATCCCTCTGAAATAGCATGCCGAAGGCACCCAGCACAATATTCCGCCCTGTCACGTGATATTGACAACGAATGAATCAGTAATTGCCGTTTACCTAAATTGCCCTAAATGCTGAACTTTTAAAAGTGGATTTATAGAACGTTTACATGTTGCATTAAATCTTCTAATGTCAACAAGTATCAACTAAAAAACGCTACATATATTAACAAGTTAGCATTCATGATATTAAGATATGCCACAACACAAAGTAATTTTGCCGTATTAAAATAAAATGAACATAATTTTGATAACTTCAAGAAAATAATTAATAAATATTGACGTTTTTAATTAGATATCAGAAAGCCGACAAAAAAGTAAAGAAGTCTACCCTTAAATTGACAAATATAATTGACATACTCTTAATAACAAGTCTCGATAGACCACTATACCTCCCCATATTAATCAAAATGTGTAACTGACCTTTGTGTGCGATAGCATATTGATGGTGGTCCCTTGTACGTCACGGGACAGGGCAATTCATAGGAGTTTACATTAAACCATATTTATTCATAGATCAAGTGACATCCTCTTCATCCAGTGTTGAAAAATATCATAACCTCATGCTTGGTTTGGTTTGTTTGTGTTTTACATTCTATTAACAACCATGGCCGTTTAAGGACATGTCAGGTTTTGATGTTGGAGGAATGCCGGAGTTCCCGAAGAAAAACCAACAACCTGTGGCTAATACCTGGCGACTGCCTTGGGTAGGCCTCGAATCCTCGACCCATTAGTGGAGGGCAAGTGGTAGCAGACATTCAGACGCCTTTACTACTTGGCTACTGCATCTTTGCTATGCAGCTCCACATGAAGGAAATATACAGTATGATTGTGAACTTATGTTTGTAAGTATGTGGTCATCTATGCATTAAATTAATTTTCTGTGTGAAATTAGAAAAAAATAGTATTCGAAAAATTGTTTGAAAACTAAATTAATTTTACTGTGATCTATAGTTTTTTTTTATGAGTTGCATATTTTAAACCAAGAAGTTTTTTTTCAAAACTTGCAATCGATGCTTAAATTTCAAATCCATCTATTTCAATTTTTGCTTGACTGATTCAGTTTCTGTCAAAACGCAAGTTCTACAGTAGATATAGTATATTTTAGAATTCCATATTTTCCAGAAGAAAAGTTTAAAGCCATACATATTTGCTTGTTTGTACTCAAATAATCTATATATCTTTCCCAGGTTCATTAAGGAGCTTAGCCAAGCACAGAAAACACGAGGAGTGATAACGATGAATCCACAAGAAGAGGTAACCATACCATCTGCTTATGTCGAGGATTTGCTATCAGCAACTGCAATAGCAGAATGGGTACACCACCTTCAAAAGATAGTATCTATCCTTGATCATTGCTTTAAAGAGGATGGCAAAGCTGGTGGGTATATTTAAAAAATTAACAGTCAGCATCTTTTATGGGTAACTTTATTTTGATAATTACTTGTATGTTCATGATAATGTACTCACGTATGTATTTTTTTCGGCGAAAAGTTATATCGACAGATGTAACTATATGTATAAGTATATGTCCACATAAATTAAAAATTATGTCGACTTACTAACAAAGATTTCGTCAACCTATCAGATCAAATCGACATTTTAAAACAAATCATGTCGGCATAAGTAACTAGTAACTCGTAAGTCGATGTCAATGATATGCTACCATACGTGCCAAAAGACAATTTTACATCCTACTCGAGAAATTAAACACATTTGGTTGTGAGAGTGAGAAAGGGGAAGACAGGGGTGTAAGCTACCTGTTCCTGTAGGTAGGTAAGGAACTGGGACTTAGTTTAAGTTAAGACTTGTGAAACTTGAGTTCCAAGTTTAGTTGAGAGGATGGATTACACGGTTGTAAAGGAAGTATTTAGCGAAAAGTAATAACTTAACGGTAAGGGGGCGCAACTACCGTATTTGCCTAAAACTATGAATTTTGTGCAAGTGTATTTATTTGACTTTTATCAAGTAATTTTAAACACGTTCTGGATGTTGGATGTGGTACAGGGGATATTACTATTCTCTTGACAAAGGGATTGGAGGGCGTGTGAGTTACCGGTTGCGATACATTGGAAAAAGCTATCGCATGTATATCCAGAACTTGTCTTTTATCGCAGTCGATAGTGAACATACCCTAACGATTGAATGATTAAGTCTGACGTTGTCCTCCTCTTTGATGTCCCCATGACCTTCTGTATCCTGATAAAAACCGTGACAAAAACAAAGTGCTAAATAACGACAAAATCATTGACACCATCGATCCTGATGTCAGCACTGACCCTATGAACAACGTTGGCAACATTCACGCTGCCAATGCGTTGACCTTCAGCTCTTTTAACTGTGTTCCCAACAGCTGTTGTCACCATCACAGCTCAGCTCTAGGCGCGAGCTGGGGCAGAGAGCAGGATGAGCTGAGTCTTCCTGAACAAGATGAGCAGAATGGTTAAGAATATAATATCACTACTGAGTAGCATATTCTTCCATTCATTTGTCTGCGTTAAGACCCCTCCAACGGAGGACCAGAAACTGTAACAACCCAGTGACTACGACCACTAACAAGACAGGTAGCTGGTAACGACATTCGTACGAGTAAGAGTAAAAATTAAAAGCTTGTTTCCAGATCGTAGGCTAATGGGTTTGTCCAAATTCAACACCATTAGACCGTTATCTGGGTCCGTATTCATGAAACTGTTCTCATCCTCAAGCATGGATTCTGTGTTCAAACCAGCTTTCTTGTAACTCACTTAAATCATGTATAACAATTAAAAAGTCAAATATAAACATTGACAACAATCTTTCACTTAAAATCTCTTCGATTTATTCCAAATCATTGAAAAAATAAAGAATTTATGAATTAATTTATTACTGAAACGAGAAATTAGGTTTGGACACTGAAAACAAACTTGAGCATTAGAATGGTTTTATGTATACTTGCCCACTACTCAACGCCTTTCAATATTTAAGCAAGAAAAGTGACTTACAAGAGCAAAACCACAACATGGTAAAGGATTAACAGCGTCCTATAGTTTTAAAGAGCATTTTAAAATACATAACAGTATATGATTAATACATATATCTTATGATAAATCTGTATATAATTTGGAGTTTCTCTTGTAAACATTGTCATTTCATAAGTTTTAGAAGCACATGTGATTCTTGGTACATGTACTTATTTAGCTACCCTGGGATACACTCGGAAGATTTCGTATTGTTATACCTAACGAAAAAACACAGAATTACCTGTATATTTGTATTATATTAAAGCATATTTTCACATTAAGCTATTGTTGCTCATCCTTGTTAGGCATTTAAAAGACTTTTTTACAGTCTGACGTTTTATTCTTTTGGGATTACATGGATCTCAAAATGATACAGAAACAACAATATTGTCGTGTATTTGTTGTTGTGCTATGATCGGTCAAGATACCAGTTAAACATTATATGTGATTTTAGATGGTTTGTTTTTGTTTAAACTTATATAGAACAAATGTATAGATATGTATTTGTCATTTATAAGTGTCTTAATGTGTATGATTTTTGCAGAATCAATAAAAACTGTATTTTCTTTCAAGATTAATAAGGTGGAAAAACATTAAAAATTAAAATAATGTCAAATTGGTAAAATAAATCGTACAATGTTATGGCGTTATGTCTAAATTTGTTTTTTAATTAGGTAAACAAGTACAATGCTAGACAAGACTTGTTGTGGGATCGCTGATTGCTATGTAAATTGAACTAAGATAATGGCGTTATGTGTTGCGAAATTGCTTAATGGATCTAGTATTAAAGCCTATGATTTGCTTTTTGTGGGATGGGATCATTGTATAGGATAAACATGTTACGTGAGGTAATGTTATAAATACTTCTGTCAGTAGTATTTCAAACGTTGAGTCTCTTCAAACTCTGGATTTGTAATGCCACTGACAGAAGTGTCAAAACGTTTTAAACAACTACCTCATATAGAGTTTCAGAAATCGTAATGTATATATAATCAAACATGCCCCCATAAATAGTTGTAAAACATTACGAGTTAAACTCAAAATGCAATGCAATTGTATGTTTTAAATAGATCTACACTGTTTACATTATTTTCAAGCATATTGTCAAACAGACTGGTTTGAAAAATTTGAAACGAATACTTATCTCCTTCATCAATCAAAGGACTCAAGCCAGATGATCGATAACGTATTAAGGAGAAAATTCATCAAGCGCTCTTACAGACATAGGCATCTTTCTTCAATCAACTCTTAAACTGATTATACTTAATGACAAGGAAATAAAAACTAATGTCAAGATAGCGATGCTTCTTTGCAGGATCCATGGATAATAGGTTCTATCAGGTGTATCGTACATTGGAATTAAGTCATCTTCATGCAATACAATACTTGTTATAAATCGTTAATTTTCCCTTTCATGATTAAAACATCAACGCTTCCCGAACTTAAGGAGTTTATAATTATGTTGCATTCAATGTGTATTCAAGTGTTTGCTTTGCATGTAATAAAATCTGTGGTATACGTCGACTGCAAACGGTCAAATCCTCAACACAGGGTTTTTAGTCAAATATTCTCTTGTTATATGTTTAAATTATCTGTTTGCATTTTTGTTAGAGTTGGGTGTAAATTATATATTTTTTTCGCGTCGGTGTTATATTAAGAATGATTAGTTAAACGTTAAGCTTTGGTAGCTGTCATCTTAATTTTTTTAAGAGAGCAAAATTTGATCATAGAGTTATATTCCTTAGTACGTAAAATTTATAAGCTGGGTTCTAAGGAAATTAAGAACATACTCATTGACCAATACAAGATCGACAAACGTTCGTTTTATTGACAGAAAATACATTGCATCCCGTACACATTACTTTGATGTGCCATACTTCTTCGTAGACATAAATGAAATGAAATGTTCGACAAATCTTCAAAGAGTCGCTAATGATTTGTCAATAATGCATCCAGCGACCTTTAACGCAGTGGGTTGTCAGCTTCAATATGGACCACACACATTTGAATTTCTAAGTGCATAGGGGATATCTTCCCTCGGGATTCTCAGCTAGTCTTTCTGTGGAGTACTTAGACTCTCTTTCCAACCAGTAGCATTACGAGCACAGATGAAATTATCAGCGTTGTTGGCCTAGGAACTGTAAAATTCTAGTACAAATTAAACGAACACAGAATGAAGGGTCGTAATATGAGTTTTTGTCACCGATCAATATATAATTTCATGCCATATATGCATTCGGTTCTGTTTTGGATCAGTTACCAGTAATTTTAAGAAGCGTTGGAGTCTTCTGTCTTAATGAAGATATATTTAGTTGCACGGATTTCTAAAAGAGAATAAATGATTTTAGACGTTCTTAAAATGTAGTTAGGTGTTGGATTTTTATCCTAAAATAATGTCAGTGATATCAGATATCGAAATCAAACAAATAAATTTGACTGCATTGGATACTTTTGTAGACAACTGAACAAGACCCAAACAGAAGCGGCGGCTTTCTATAATGGGCGTTTGGGAAGGGCTGTCCCTTGTTGTAATGGAAGATTGTTGTAATGGAAGATTGATCACTAATAAACGTGATGAGGTGGTTATTACGTCATTGATTCATTATGGTGCCATCCTAGATAACTATGTCACACATATCAACAATTTAAGAGTTTTCTTACCAAAGCATGTTAACCTGTATATAATGCCTTTATCTTGTCACTGGCCATTAACTTTTCTTTACTAGAAACACCGTTTATACATATAATTTCTACTTCACCAACAGAATCTAACATGCATCTAAATAATGACAGCGTAGGCGCTGCCCAGCAACTCATGTGTCATAAGAAAAGAATGATCACAGCAAGGTTTTCCTTATAGAACATCAAGTTTATCGTCTTCCCTTGTTATGTGGCCGCTAATGACACAGATACAAGAAAAACAAGAATGCCTGTCATTCCGTTACCAACCCTCATATGGTATGATAATGGTGATGACTGACATAGTTGTCAAGCAAGGAATGGGGGTTGAGAACGGAATTGGGGAGGAGGGAGTGAGGTAATGAAATGCAAGCGCGTGGTGTCATAACAAAAATATGTAACTGTTTCTCCAGTG
>JAULCA010235478.1:2916-14612 GCA_032360845.1 Crassadoma gigantea
AGTATACATAACTGATTGACTGTTAGAACCTTTACGCACAGAAGATAAAGTCTGGCTGTTGATTTGCCTGTTTTTAGTCTGTACTAATACTGTACAGTTTATCACCTCTCGCTCGGTCCATTTCTATATGACACTTCAGACTGTCACTAGCATGCATTACTCAAACTAGGTCTCCTGTATTAATGACTATGTCACCTCCTCTTGCCAAGTGTCCACTATATATATATAGATATACATACATATATGCTCCACAGCAAGTAGTTAGTTATTTAGTAATACTACCTGTATAACTCTAAACTTGGGTTATTTATTAAGTTATTTGATGATGACTGATCATAATCATAAACAAATTACTTTCAGTAAGTCTTTTTTGCCTTTTCTATAGTCTATATAAATTTGCATGCTTGATTCCGAGATAAAATATGAAATGTGTTTATCATAGAGGAACAAAGACATGCAGCACACCTTTTTTAATCTGTAAAATAAAAAATATGTATTTATATTTTAACATATGATTTTTTACCAACCAGTTATGCCGAGAAATTAACACAACTGCAGAACGAGTTAGTGGGTGACAAGGATGGGTGGGCTGGTAACCCAGTCAGTGTGTACAAGTTCACCAAAGCTTACACTGACGAATGGAACGAGACTTTCACTGCATATCAAGAGAATCATCAAGCAGAGGGTAAGATTCGGGTAAAGGATTTCCTTACTGAATGATCTTTCGGTTGGTGAATTTTTCAAGTCTTTTTTTTAATTTCCTAACCATAACAAATGATTCCTGTGAAAGTAAATATCTATAGGTTGTATTTGCTTCAAATAGTGGTATTGTTAAACTTATATAATGCTTATGTACCGAAATATATCCAATACACTTTTTCAAGTGAACACAAATGACTTTAAATTTCCTCCTTCAGCTCTCGAAGACATTCTGAACTTGAAAAAGGCATACATGCCGGGAACTGAGGACATGGATGGGGTAACCGACGGATTTGCCCGTCTTCTGAATACCTATAAAATCTCGGCCAGTGAAATCGCCAACGGTACCGTGAAGGGCCTATACTCAGGAGAGCTAACAGGTAAATTTGAATCGATATCTGACTCGATTAATTCGGGTGAGTTAAGGATTAACGTATTACGTGCTTAATATATTTTAACGAAACAAATACATTATTTATAATTTTATATGACTGCGTAAACTTCATGACTTTAAGAAAATATGTAAATACGGCTATATTTAGACCTGGGTGAGTTAAGTTTTTAATATAACATTAATCATACAGAGACAACTGGTTTTTTTAATTTCCTAAATGCATATTTCCATTGTCACTGACGATTCGTGTTGACCAGACTAAGTTTTAAACTCAATTTAACCAATGGTACCAGTCCACGCTTTGCTTACTTTTTATACTATATTTACCACGTTTGGACATTTCTGCGTTGTTCACTTTTAGATTAGATATAACATTTTCCTTTATCGTACCTTCAAAGATTTGCTTGTTTATAGCGATAACTAGATTCAAATCTGTGTGGAAGTGTTATGCCATTTTTTGACTCTTTCGAACATGATGAATTATGAATCAATGTAGCTGACTTACATAGAGATATATTACTCGTGTTGCACTTGGTTTTGCTTTTATTATCATCTTCGTTTGGCGAGATTTGTCATAATCGATAAAGAAAACGTCAGAACATAAGATACGTATTCGTCAGTTTGACGGGTTTTAACAAATGCCTTCTTACATTTGTATAATTGTCATTGTCACTCGTGGTTAAACTCGGTTATCTTTATTTGTCAAGGGTATCTGGGTTATATAGAACTTTCTATAGAAATGATTTACATAGTTGTAATCTATATTGGCGAAACTATAAGAACATTTTATATCTCTTGTTATTGATGGTGTGCCCTGATAATGAAATGTGAGTTATAACAGGAAAAATTGACATGAGTGGGTTTTGTTACTTTCTGAATTTGGCAGCAGATATCGTGTCGGAAGACCCGTTTCTGCTTTTGCTTTTCTGTTAGCCTTGGAGAGGGAGTTTAGATGTAAGGTTATTTCCTTTTGTTTCAGTCCCAATAGCTCTCCCTAAGTGTCGACTTTGAGTTTTTTTTGCTTACGCTGTGTCATACATATTTATTTAACTTGAGCGACAAGAGGTCGCATGATCGAAATTCATACGTTTATGTACTAGCAAATAAATAAATGATAATTAATTTACTGGTTTACATTATTTCTTAAATCTATATTACTTCTTAATATATGCGTCTGTTTGTTTTTCGTGATTAACAACTTTTTCTCTTGTCCTAGAAAAACGTCGTATCTTTCCTTTAATTTTCCTTAGCATTCGAGTGCAATAACATAGCGCAGGATCTTCATAAACGGGAGTTCACTCAGCTCGCCTTAGAATGGTATGACGCTGCAATTGACCAGGTGCAGAAAGAAGCAAGGGACATAGTTCCAACGTCCTGTCACAATAGGACGTGTCCAGTCTTGCCGGAAAATTATGTTGAATTGTCCATCAAAAACATTCAAACCTCTAGATCCATAGCTGCTGAATTGGTAAGTACATTATAACAGACATATCGGGGATGAGAGAGTTAAGTTCAGTTCTCTCCTCTCCCCTGTCAGGTTCCCGGAGTCACATATTGGCGAATTTAGGAGCGAATTACCATCACAGAGGAGGTTTAATATATTATATATAATAATAGGTATTCTGTCATTACATTGCAACGTTAATAATAGATACTGTTACGTCCCTCTTTATCATTTATGTATAATTAGCGGCAAGTAAACAAGTATCGATTTTGGTCCCTGTTGTTTGGACGCTTGTTAGATGATTGATGTACATTTCCTTAAATGTACGTTTTATTGGCATTGCACACCAAACGCTACTACTCATATTGCGTTCAACAGTAAACAACGGGGCACTCACCTGTGGTGAATATTTTATATTAATGTAATTGTCAATACATAATTTATATGGGCGATTTTTTTTTTCTCATTTCAGCTCGAAAAACAAAAAAGGAATTTTACAATAGACTTACAGGCTATTGCCGATGAATGTAAGTTAAAAACGTGTTAGTTTTGACATCGTCGTAATTGCTTTTTTATATGGAACTAACCTACAAAGTCGTACTTAATAAATTAAAACATAACTGCATGAATTTCCAATGTACGTTTCGAAATACTTCATAGCCATCCAGGATTAAATAAATATAGGCTATAGTAAACTTTTTTCACAAATATCAGGTTTCAGACCGCGCAAAATTAACAAACACAAAACTACGTATTAGCTTTAAAATATATGCAATATGTAAAGCATAAATTGTTTCCTCGGACATAATCTTAACGTTATTTCCCAGATCCTGAGGATGAAGAACTTCAGAATAGCATAAAAGAGGAAATCATGGACATGCACCATGATGGTGAAATCAAGTATTACGGGAGAGAACTTGTCCGTAATGTGCACACAAAACAATCCTACGAACAACTGTGTCGAGGGGCTGTCGAGGTAGGCAAACAAAACAGTAAAACTAACAAATGTGCTTAGGAACTATTGAGGAGGCATACAAAACGGACCTATGAACCACTATGCCGAAAAGTTATCGAGGTAAGCATACAAAACGGTCCTGTGAACAAGTGTGCCGAGGAGCTATCGAGGTAGACATAAAACAACGATCATATGACCAACTTTGCCGAGGAGCTGTCGAGGTGGGTATGCAAAACTGTCTTTTTGACATCTGTGCCGAGGAGCTGTCGAGGAAGGCATTCAAAACAGTCCTATGAACAGCTATGCCAAATAAACTGTCGAGGTAGATATACAAAACGGTCCTATGAACAACTATGTCGAGGAGCTGTCGAGGTAGGTTATACAAAACTGTCTCTTTGACATCAGTGCCGAGGAGCTGTCGAGGAAGGCATACAAAACAGTCCTATGAACAACTGTGCCGAGGAGCTGTAGAGGTAGGCATACAAAACGGTCCTATGAACAACTGTGCAGAGGAGCTGTAGAGGTAGGCGTACAAAACGGTCCTATGAACAACTGTGCTGAGGAGCTATAGAGGTAGGCATACAAAACGGTCCTATGAACAACTGTGCCGAGGAGCTATAGAGGTAGATATACAAAACGGTCCTATGAACAACTGTGCAGAGGAGCTGTAGAGGTAGGCATACAAAACGGTGCCGAAGAGTTATCGAAGTAGGTATAAGAAGTGGTACAATATATGAACAACTTTAAATAGAATATATCGAAGTAAGTTTATAAAACGGTACTATGGACAAATATGCAAAAGAGATATCGTGATAAGCACATCAACGATTCTATGGAAAACCATCCAATACTTAGCGCACATACTTAACCGTTAAAAAAGTCTCGTTTACGAGGGGTCTTTTTGACTGTCATGTATATGGTGTACGTTGTTCCATTATTACTCATGCTGGGGGTTTTTTAAGACGAATATTTTTTTCCATATGTGGCTATATTAAATAGCAAATAGCGATATTAATTAACTATATGTTGACCTGTAAGCAGTATATATTGTCATCGCTTATTAAATACATGTTACCTTTACACATATCCCTAGAGTATCGCTAAAGTGGTATTACACATTAAACCTACCCATCATACAGACTTTTAAATGAATCTACTTTACACCACGACCCTTGCTCGATTATATCCATTGGGATTTGGTAAAAGAAGACGTGCATGTTTCGAACCAGACCTCAAAAAAAAAGGAATAATATAGTACACAGTTGATCCAATGATATTTTAGGTAACTGACATTTATACTTGTAGTTGGGGTAGATAGTCATTTACACATGTAAGTTGGGGGAATATTATTGGTCTTCAACATGTATACAACTCTAGCAAACCTCGAGTTTGTTAGCAATGCTTAGTTTGGTTTGATCACAAAATGTAATTGGAAACTTATTTTACGAACTTCAAAAACGTCTTTTTCTTTTGTACTCTTGCTTGACAAAGAAAACAAACGTTTTTCAAGGCTAGCAAAAAAAGTTCCCAATTACTGTCTGTGTTTCAAAGAAACTTAGCTTTTATTATTCCTATCAAACTGATATATGTCATTTCGACTAGTGTTTGTAACCCTAATGTAAATAAATAGACCGCTTGCTAGCAAAATTTATATGACTATTTTAGTATTCTATTATACCAGGTTCTAGAACCAATCGCACGAAGGATAGGGACTGCCGGAGTAAATCCCAACACATTTCAGATCCGGTTACATAATTTGTACTTACATTGATATAGACCCCGTTTTGTATTCCAGGATAAATTGAAAGATCCATCTCTCGTGTGTACCTACTCTAACAGCGACAACCACCCTTTGTTGGTGATTCAGCCTGCTAAGATGGAGTTCCTGAGCTGGTCGCCCTACATCGTCATCTACCACGACATACTCTCGGACTCAGAGGCCAGCACTCTGCAGAACCTTACTATCGATCACGTCAGTGCAGTAACACGTATTAGGCCCCAAAAATGTCCATCTCTTCCTTTTTTTGTATTTGCAATCAAATTCGAGATCATTTTGTTCAGCTAGCCACCCGCTTCACTCATAAACATTAGGACATAAATATAGTGGTACTAGACTGATGGTAGCTCGAGTTTACTCTAGCCCTGGCACAAGACTTAGACATTTTGACAGATGGATGTTTGGTGTGGGACTACAGCGCACTGCTATATGAAAACGATTTGTCAAATACCCTCGTTTCGAATCGTTCAAAATTCCCCACCTGAGTGGACGTCCCTACCCTGACCTTCAAAAATGGCATCCGCCCAGGTGGAAAATTTTGACCGATTGTAAACCGAGGACTCTACTGATGGAATATAGCAGCTGTTGGTGATAGTAAAAACGGATTTGGATCAATAAATAATCCATTTATCGATATATCTGACGTATGTGTTGTGTCAAAGTTGATTTTTGTTGTCAGCACCTCAAAACTCTTCGACACCGTTAGAGAATTCAACGTTTTCCTATAGCAGTGCGCTCTTGTTCCACACCAGACAACTATCTGTGAAAATGTCTAAGTCTGGTGTCAGAGCCAGAGGACTAGAACTAGAACTAGAAGCTAGGGGATCAGGTGGAATTGTTTAACTTATCGACTTTACTGTATTGGCGGATTTTGTTATACTGTCTTTATGTTGAGGTTATTCAGAACTGATAAGGTTTTTTTTCTATTTTTAGCTTGAAAGGGCACAGGGAATTCCTACAAGACCCACTTCTGAAGATGAAGGCATGGAAATGGACTCGCGAATAAGTCGATAGTAAGTAATATTTGCCCTGTCGCTTAAAGAACAAGCATTCGCTCCTTGTCATTCGTAGAGTACGTGTGTAATGGCACCAGTAGAGTAAAGTCGTCCTATCAAGTGTGAAGTATGTGTGTCCTATCATTGGTAGAGTAGGAATAGTGTCAGAACATATACATATAACCAAAAGTATACAAATAATTCATACATTGAAATAAGAATTTAAATAATCTAAAGTATGTGTAGAAATAGGCTATTGATTGTTCTTGTCATTCACAGCCATTACGTTGGTGATGATGAGCCCATTGTTGTAAGGATGAACAAACGGATAGAGGCAGTAACAAAGCTGAAATCTGTAACTCCTTCTGCTGAGATTCTACAGGTGAGGAAACGTCAACTCTTTACTGTACGTGTTGTCATGTCCAGTTTTGCATAATTTTATTTTGAAATGAAATCGAATGGGTAGTATACATGTGGCTTTTGTTTCATCCATTACATATGTGATGCATGCTGAAATATTAAATAAAAATGATGAGCATGTCGGCGCATATGGATTCATTCACACATTCCAAAATGATGTTTTGAAAGTATAGAAATTCAGATCATTAACTCAAGAACATTTGTACGTTTTTTCTTAATATATATTTTAACACTTCATATAAATAACTTAGAGTAATTTTATTGTTATTTCGTCTCTCAGGTTGGAAACTATGGAATGGGAGGACAGTATGAACCTCATTTTGATTGGTTCGGAAAAGATGTAAGTATTTTTTATATAATAAAAGCTATAAATGTAATTATACTAATTGGCATATTAACGTATATGTGTATTTATTTCCTATGACTTTAGCTACGGATCCCATAATAGTGGTAAAGGGATAGGCTTATTAACAAGAGATCCCAGAGGGATCTTGGCGCCCACCATTGTACCATCTTCATTAGTTCTCTGTCAGTTCGATCTTTTTCATATGTTTGATCGAGTCCTGTTACTTTTGATCTAAATTCAATAGGGCTGCGTACAAAAGACAATCTTCAAAGTGAGTTTGTCATTTCACATATTTACTAGCACAGTACTCAATGTGAAAGAAATAAAATCGATCATTGCAATATGAGAAAGATCTGTTCAGTTCTTCCTTTAGTCATTTCGTTTGCATGATCAGTCTCATAATATAACATTCACAACGAGGGATCAAGGGGAACTTGCATATCAAATTTGAGAAAGATCCCTCAAGTTATTCCTGAGAAAAAGAACTAACAAACCTTCAGTGTAAAAAATCAAAGCCTGTCTACCATTTTGTTTATATTATCAGTCTCAAAAGTAAATATGCTCAACTAAGGACCAAGGGGAACCTACAAATAAGATTTGAGAAAGATCTCTCCACTACTTATTGAGAAACAGTGATAACAAACATTCATATTCAAATCCAAGATGGCTGCCTGTCGGCTATTTTGTTTATCTGATCAGTCTCAAAATGTTACTTGCCCAACAAGGGACCAAGGGGAACCTACATATGAAATTTGAAAAAGATCCCTCTGGTACTTCCTGAGAAATAGCGATAACAAACTTCCACTTTAAAAATCCAAAATGGCTGCCTGTCGGCTATTTTGATTATCTGATCAGTCTTAAAAATTTCGCTGCACAACAAGGGACCATGGGGAACCTGCATACAGTATGAAATTGAGAAAAATCCCGCTAGTACCTCCAGAGAAATACCGATAACAAACCTTCACTATCAAAATCCAAAACGGCTGCCTCCCGGCCATGTTGTTTATCGTATCAGTCTCAAAAGTTGCCCTGCACAGCTAAGGACCTAGAGGAACAAACGTAAGAAATTTGAGAAAGATCCCTCTAATACTTTTTGAGAAAAACCGATAACAAGAATTGTTTAAGGACAGACGACGGACGGACGGACCACGGACGCAGGGTGATTTGAATAACCCACCATCAGATGATGGTGGGTTAAATAAACAAACCTGGCTGCGATGGACGTTTTACAATGACCTAACGGATAATACGAATATCGGTAGATCCATTTATAAGGAAGCATAATTGAAACAGGATTATGTTAATACAATCATGAATATATTTCAATGTATTATATTCTTTCAGCAAATAGACATTTTAACAGAGAATAAAGCAAACCGGATAGCTACGATGCTGTTTTATGTGAGTGAAAACGTTTTACTTTCAAATTTCTGAAGAAAAACCGCAAAAAAATATCTGTGAATGTATATACAATGTGTTTAGTGTAAAGAAGTGTGATAGATAAATGTGTTGATAAACAGTCATGTTTAATTGGTATATACATGAAGTTTAATTGGGTGGACGAATTAATCCACGTGCACATCAACAAAACAAGCATATGTGTTGCTTGTGACACCATGTGAACACATGGATGGTTTAGCTATATTTCACATCTGCAAATTATTTTTATTGTTATTTTCATTTCATGCATGTGCATATATACAATTTCTGCTAAAAATAAGCATATAGATCCTAAAAACCGGAAAACACACGGTAAATCACCTGTACGATTCTATTAATTACGATAGGCATTACATGTTACAAAAATATGTATGAATTTTTTTTCATGAGATATTGGAATTGAGATAAAGTGTTAACATATTTCTATGAATTTTAGCTGAGTGATGTACAGGCTGGAGGTGCGACAGTGTTTCCTCTCATAGACGTACACATCCCCGTACAAAAGGTGAGCTACGGCAGAGGTTTCAAATTATCTTTGTACCACTTGATGCTGTAATCTAAGTCCAAACTAGATTCGATGCCAACCACATGTTATAATTATAGAATGTCAAAGAAATGCTGATGAAATTTAAAGAAATAAAAAAAATATATTCTGAACCATTTTGGTCGAGTTTGACTACTGTAAAGACGAAGAGTACTCAGCTGTGAAGTCTATCAACTCGTGTGTTTCCTTATATTTGTGAAAATTCTTCATTCTTACATCAAAAGAATAGTACCAAGATTGCCTGTTGTATTATCAATGATTATGCGAACAGATTTTCATGGCAAGTTTTCAGCTGAAACTTGAATATTAGGGCGACGATTCATACGTACTGCTATTTTACTAAATAAACCGCTACAGCTTTTATTTACAGGACATGTAAATAACATCAAACATATAATATACATTTTGATACTATAATACTGACATTTTGTAATACGACCTTTGTAGGGAGCTGCAGCGTTCTGGCTCAACCTTGACG
The DNA here is from genome assembly GCA_032360845.1 of Crassadoma gigantea. Lineage (NCBI taxonomy): Eukaryota > Metazoa > Mollusca > Bivalvia > Pectinida > Pectinidae > Crassadoma > Crassadoma gigantea. Next base: position 12,409 of record JAULCA010235478.1, read on the forward strand.
ACGATTTCGAAGGAGTTCAAAACACACTTCATGCTGGTTGTCCTGTGCTTTTTGGTTCAAAATGGATTGCCAACAAGTGGATTCACACATACAATCAGAATGTCCAATGTTTTGAACAAAGCTCTAAAGAAACAAACAATACATCTAAAATGTTGGAGTAGTCCCTCAAGTTACCTTTGAAAATAACTAGATATGCATCTCTTATAAAATGTATAAGGGTGCTAGGTATAAAGCTAAACAGCTATGTGCAGTATATCTTGTTTAAGACATAGCATCGCTTTTACATCTGTACCAAGGTAGTCACAACATCAGCGAACACACCTTTTTCTACAGACTATATTGACATTATATCCAATTTCGGTTACCACCATGCATTTAACGAGAAATATCCACAGCATTAGCGAACACAGCTTTATAAAGAATACGTGTGGAAAATATCTCTTAAGAATGTCTCATTACATTTTCCATAACAAATGTAACAATAGCCTAATCAAACTATTTTATAGAATACGTTTGTAAAATATCATTATATATATTAGAATTTTCAAGGTAACCAAAACCTCATGGAGCACAACTTTCTGCAGACCGTGTGTATTATATGCTATACAAGTAAATCTCGTAACATTTATCAACGTAGCCATTACTTCAGCGAACACACATTTAAGTCTCTCTGAGCATATATCATTTAAGACATTTCATTACTTTTACATTTAATTACAATTACAAAGGTAACCGCAACCTCAGCAAACACAGTTTCCATAGTCAGTGCGTGTGCGTTATATCCAATTTATCTCGTTACCTAGGTTACATCAATCTCAGCGAACACATAATTACCTACATTTACTTATCGCATGGTAACGTTTCATTGTTTTTCCCAACGCAAAAAAAGTATGGTTTCTTTAATTCGGTGCAATATAATACCGTTTCGTTTTATATAGACATGCATTTCGTTATATCTCGAAATTCAATGGCTTGTTTGTAATTAAATTTTATAAATAATTGTTCATTTACCATACTGTAGTGTATTTTACATTTATTAAATGTGCTAGAATGTTTCTTAAGAAGTGTGTAGATACATAATAAGTTGTGTTTGTGAGCAGGAGTGTCCATTTCCGATAGATAATGATGAGGATGTGCGTTGTTTTTTTTCATGTGTCCAGCAATTAAATTGTTATTCACGTTAGAAACTTTGGTGTTCGTGCTATTTTTCATTGGGTATTTCATTGGCCCCCTATTTATATACGAAACCCAGAGAACAAATTTATAGTACATGTAGTCAATGCCAACAAAATACCTGTAAAAGCAATATTATTAAGTCAAAATGAACGCCAGTTAAAAACGGAAACTTTCATCTGACACGCACATCTGATATTATGGCAAATACTTTCATCTTTAAACGTGAATTGACATATCAGAACTATTTGTTGATTGTCATTTAAATGACAACACCAATAGTTCAAATGCGCTTAACCAACAAGATCTGAATTTTCTATGTACATTTAATTTAATGGGGGTCAAGCACTTGTTTTCCAATTCTGCATCGGCATGAAGAGTTTCCAGTCAATTTCAGAACTAATCTGTCGATTACTTTTAGTAACAGTTATTTTAAAGTCTGCATGTGCTCCACATAACACCATGTGTGATATATAATTGATTGTGTGTTCATTTGAGAAATCTCGTAAAGTCTCGTCCAGGTAACATTTCTTACTCTAGCTATCAAAGCCCGTGTACTAGAGAAATGTATGTCAGGCGTCAGACATGTGACAGTTGGACTTTGTGTACTAGAGTTATTAAGCATTGTTTGTTTACTAGTCTCTAGCAAACGTTCGGATTCATATTCCCTATTAGGAGAAACCAATTTGCAAAACAATCTCTATTACATTACACAGGATATCTATGTATTTATTGTGCTTGTTATTGTGAAACCCGAGTCTTTGTTTCCCCGATATATATCGTGTTTCAACAGTTCTGTCCCCTTACACCAGGTCATTAAAAATTTTATTATAACGAAATAAACCAACACCATCAGTAACAAGAGGACAAAGGCTACTAGGATCTCCGCGCATATATTTATAGAGGCACAAACGCTAAGCCTTAAAGTGTCGCATAGTACTTTTATTCTATATCCCCTAATCATTAAACTGATACCACCATGGCATTTGTTGTTATTAGTTTGAATAGGGAATATCACCATAATCTTCACA
>JAULCA010235590.1:2540-13647 GCA_032360845.1 Crassadoma gigantea
TATTTAAAGTCTAGATGCTTACATAAAACTGTACTACATCTCTCTTTAAAGTAGATGTTATCCTAGTCTGGCAACGACATTACACCAGTCCTACCGAATACAATGCTACGATAGAAAACCTTTTTTGGGAACCAAATATGAATCATGTTCATCATGTTCAAACTACATTGCATAAACACACAGAGTCATGTTACTATGCCACGACAAACATTCTCGATTTGTTAACGTGGTATAGTTGTGATTTTAAAGCAATGTAAATGTTCGGATGATTCTCAAAAGTTTGCACTTTGAGTAAACTTGTTTTCATACGATAATAAGGGGAAACCAGGCTTTCCATTATTACCAAATTGACTATCTACATGAAAACGACAGCACCGAATAAAACTGTTATCCAAAAGTAAGCTCATTTATGATATTGGACCCAGGCGGTATTGTTAACACCTTCAGTGACGTGACCCCTTTCGGTGTTTATAATCACACTACACTTATCTAACACGTATTTCCATTCTTTGATGCTGTGTAGCACTGTACCTACTTCAACAAATTGGAAACGTAATCAGCCCCCCCCTCTTCCTCTGGTTTATTGATTCCAGATGTATAACTGTTAACTTTTAACAACATGAGAGCAGCATAGCCCATGCCTTTTTGAGAATCACCCGGTGAAACGACGTTTTGTCAATCCATATTTCTATATCATTTAATTTTTCAGATATACGACTTAAACGTATCTTGCTTCTTTTGGCTGTATACATGTACCCACATATCATACAGTTTCATTACAAGATTGCATCATACTCTACAGTGGGATAAACCAGGAAGAACTAGCATTCTGTAATTTTTATTTTGTATCAGAAAGTTCCACTTAATCGATCTGCCAATAGAATCTCGCTGCATCCTACATTTGAAAATCTGGAAAAACCCAAGGATTGCCATGAATTTAGTAGGTTATCCTATTTAAGTTCTGTAGGGGTTATATTAAGTAGGATAAGTCGGCGTATGCTTGCACTGTTCGCACTGATACACCTATACTGTAGTCTGTAGACATTATTTAGTATGTATGCTTTAATAAAACTACAACAAAATGATGATTAAGTTATAACGTGAAGCATGGATATGTCACCTTCTACCTTCGGTCAGGTAAAAAACACTAATGGTGAATTAAACATTAGTATTAATATTTATTCATGAATAACAAATGATCTGGATGTAAATATTCAGATGTTATAATTGACACGTAATCCAAACATATGGTATTTTTATAAGTTACCTAGGTTTGTTAGTTGACGGGTTTATCGCCTACATGACTCATCACATACCTACCCTTATGATTTTAATAAAGATTTGGGAGGCAACTCCTTGGTCCGAATGGTTTGTTCTGTCGCTAGCCGTATCACATTTATATGTCTAGTACGGCACAGATAAATATAAGTTACCTACATTTATATGTTTGTATCGTTTTAAACATGGATATCCTAATCTATGTTTAAAACTATACAAAAATATAAATGTAGGTAACTTATAAGTATCTGTGCCGTACTAGACATCTTAATCTATGTAATAAAAACTGACGACTAATTAACAGTTTTATAATGATAAGATATTTCGTCGTCAGAAAATCGAAATAGCTTTAGAAGGTCACATGTGATTTTATCGTAACACGTGATAGTACGAAATTTATATATACTGTTAGCATTTATATTTCTATGGATAATAGGATCGCATAGTAATTTATTATGTTACATTTATTATATCATGTTTAAGGTAGTAATTTATTATACTTTACCAAATAAACTCCTTTCACGTGCGCGCTTGAAACTATTACGATACTTGGCAAAAACACGGCATACGCCTCTGTTACTTTAGCCGTATTAGGCACGTTTTATATCAAGTAAATACAATCAGACGTATTTAGGAAGTAAGAACATCCAGATATTTCCCTGTCCTCTATCGCACCAGATAGAGAAAAAGTCAGTACAAAGAATAGTGCCATAATGGAACATGCACTGTATTACCCTCTGCCCCAGGTAACATACACCTTCCACGGGAAAAACTGATGACACAACATTAAAAGCCAGGAGTCAATGTCTTGTATTATGACTACAGAAACGACACAATCTTTCACCTTAGGATCACAATCTAGCATCTATTTCTCAGTTTATGACCCTGCAGGTCGGGAACTGAAAGGAGAACATCTGCTGTTACCCACAATATCTTGTAAAAGGCATCTTATGTGGGAACTCATATAGAATAGGGAAATTACTTTGGTGCCCTCTACTGGGATGTACAAAGCAACCAAAGCATACCTATGTAATCCAATTGTGACATTTTGAATACTTTTTTTCTACCTCCAATCAACCCTTTTTCTAATGACCTCTTAAGATTTTTATATTTGCTAGTGCCTTGCTTATGTAAAATACCTCACTTTTGACCTAATGTTAGAATGTTCGTCCAAGTGGGGAAGGAATATATTCCGTCTCAATGACGAGAAACATGAATTTTAATTATAGTTGTTATTCCCTAGTTAACGTTCAGCATTAAGGGTAGGTTGAAGAACTTGTTAATCTGTCTGTCTGTCTGTCTGTCTATCTATCTAACTCTAAGGTCGGCATCAGATCGGCATATCACCTGCAACACACTAACACAGACGCACTCATAACACACATAGGCACGTTAAACATATTAGAAACAAAAGAACGTGTGACAGTATCCTACATTTATGTTCAATCCTACACTTAAACAAGGTTTAAACACACACACCCTAGGTTCACCGTCATTTTCACAAACAAGAGACTGACTCACACAACCTAGTTTCATAGTCACCCTCACAAACAAGGTTTTGACTCACACACCTTAAGTTCAGTCATTCTCCCAAACCAAAATCCTGACTCAAAAACCCTAGGTTCACAGTCATTCTCACGAATAAAAACTGACTCACACACCCTAGATTCACAGTCACCCTCACAAACGAGGCTTTGACTCACACACCCTAGGTTTTTTCATTGCTGCCTTTACAGTTTACTGAAAAATCACGATCGGTTCAAAGACATACTTCCATACTCTCAACTCACAGGCTAGCCCCGATACTTCACGATGTTTGGTTAAGAGTCAAACTCCATCCCCAAGCTCACTCACAGTCAAATCACTTATAATGGATCAGTTACAAGCACAAAACCTAGGTTCAGTGCTAAGCCTTCACACCTTAGGTTAATAGTATCATATTTACAAGCTTGATTCATAAACGATTTTCACGCCGTAAGTTCAACATAAGTTCAAATCCAGACTTGAGCCACAGTTTTAATCTCACATAACCCCTGTAGGCTCTTAAAATGAAAAGCTTGCTGTATCCAACTGCAAATTATCGTAAAAAGTGGCTTTTGCATAATCACTACGAAGAAACCAAAACTGATTTTCTGCCATATTGTACCTTTGGGATTTTATGTCTGTTCGTTTTTCGTTTTTGTTTTACTGTCTCATTTCGGTCTCGTGTCTCCATAGACATCAGTATTCATTTAACCTTAACAGTTGGGAAAAGCCTAAACCTCCGTCAAACATACACGCAATAATCTATGTTTTTAAAGAAGCGGGAACAACTACTTAATGTGAAGTTTTTGTTTTATGTTTTGATACATGTATGTTTGTATGTTGACGCATCATACGTTATGTAGTAAAACAACCCCAGGCCTAGTACAAGTGCTATGGTATATTGTCTACGTGTAATTTACTTATGATGATTCATAATTAAAGTTTCCGATTACATAAACATTTCTGGTGATGATACATGTTTTGAACATGTTAATGAAAACATATTTTTGTTCCAGTGATAAGATATGTTAAATATAGCTTCGTTTAGAGTTGCATAAAAGATAAACAAAATAATTTTGTTTTCCTCTCAGTAATTAACTGCTGGTAAGCATATCATATTAGAGGACTTTTGAAAAAGGAAAAGAAAAGAAATCGTATTTACTATTTCATCCTTATTTTCCCAACCAGTTTCGAGAACAAATACACATGCTGCATCCCACTAATGTTGTCCTCCAGCAGATTTGGTTTTTTTCTGTCTTCTGTCTAGGGGATATCCCAAACAAAAACAAAACTTCTGCCCAAATTGCCACAATGTGGATCTTTCCTTTCGGGGATGTCTCCCAGAGCACCCGTTATCATATGACTTGCTGTTGCGAGATGTTAACCCCAGACATACAAATATATTTTTTAATTGTCTTTGATCCCTTTTTAACGTCTTTCAATAATTTTGTCATGACTTGTTATGATATGGGGTACGTCTGTCCGTCTGTCCATTTGGCCGTCAACACTTTCCGCCAGGTAATATCGTTTTACCGTGATGTTACTTGATAAAATCGACAAAATTGGCGTGAATTTTCCTGCAAACAAATATTTAACTGCCATATACAAATTAAAACCCGTTTCTCCTTTTTAAACCGAAAGTTAAACTTCATTATCATTACACACATATACAATCTGTCAAAAACATATAATATATCATGATGTCTGCACATTTTCCCTTAAAACACAACGTATGTTAGAAACCACGACTAATTCTACCACGAATACTACGGTCAAATCTACAGGAAAGTACGTTTTATATTATCGTATTGTATTTGCATTGTTGATAGCTCAAGGTCTAAATGTATGATTAAAACATTAAATCGTAATGAGTTTTAAGCGAAGCTATTGGATGTGTATTCTGGCCACGTTTTAAATCTAACATCAAATTCAATAAAAAGCAAGTAACGACTTCACGCAGGTCAGAACCAGTGCAAGTTGTAGCATACTTAATTATCTGCGATAGCACTGCAATGTGAGTTATTTGATAAAATCAAGAAAGACATAATAATGTGTCTGCATGTTACTTTGATGTATTTCCGCCTTAAATTGTTGACCGCGTGATCATGCCATCAGAGACATTTGGAATCTAAAAAAAACAATATCTGTAGCAAATACGTTGTTGCTTGTCATATTATTAGCACCTAAACCTTGACACCTGTCAGCCCTGTAGAAAAGATCTTAGAGGGGATGTTGCCCTGCCAGTTCCGTACTAGTTGTACATACCTCACTTATGCAACTCGTTTAAGCAAAGAGATGCATTGTACAACTACATTCCTCGGATGTAGAACAATTTTAATAGACTGTTTGAAATTGGGATGTTTTCAAGTCTTGGATATGAAAACACTTGGAACCATTATTAAACTTTGTATGAGGCATCGACCAATTAATAGACTATGTTGTCTTCATCAAACATATACATTTATCTTTCCATTACAGCTATCAGTTATATATTTTGCAACGTAATGTTTTTTCTTCCTGGCATAAAATAAAATAAAAATAAGAGATTTCCGAAATGTCAACAAAACTTTATTTCAAACCCACAATCGTTCAACTAATTTTGAATACATAGAAATTTACATGGAGACTCTTGGAAATAACAAAGATTCTTTCTCTTCTTTATCGAGGACATCCGCCATGCAGTGTGAGTCCAAGAAAAAGCATGTCCTTACAATGTATGTTGATAAGGGGAAAACTTTGAAGCATACTAAGGATCATAACAAAACAAAAGACCTTTATATAAAATATAGAATAGTTCCCAATTAGATCATGTAGAAAGCAGCTGAAATAGAAGAGTACGTGGTATTCTTTATTCCAGGATCCGAAGCTAATACTAGTAGTATACGATCTAACCAGTCAATTCATTTCTTGTTATATAACGGCAGCACATCGTCGATATATCTAAATGTAAAAATTTGAGACTTTACTTGGTTTTAGCTACCAGTCCTTAAAAGCTCACAAATAAATGCAAGCTCATATGAAAAAAAATACAAGAGGGCAGGAAGAGGGATACGTTTTGTTCCCGTTGCAAGCCGGAATCAGCATCGAAAACAACGAAGACAGTATCAACCAGAACTGTATTCCGTCAATTCCATCTTCAATATATTTTATTTTTGTCTTTGTTGTATTTTTAACAAATTCACGAAATTTGGAGAACATTTTTCATAATCCTCAAACTCCATATACATGTACCATTAACACATCTTGTGTAGTTCACAATGTCACAATTCTACGTTGATCAAGCAAGCCGAGCTTTTTCTCGACAGCAGGCAGTCTGCAGATAATATTTTACCTATTATGTCCGAAGGCACATCTTGATACTTTTATTACATGTTACCAGTAAAATATTGAAAATGATTTGTTTTATAAAATCGATATTGTTCAGAAGTGAAAAAAAAATCGCCTTTTCTTATATGACTGATAAAACACTGATTACAAACTACAATGTGGAATACAAGTCATGTGGCTAATGTTTGATATATTACCCACATTCGTGAAATATATTTTGAATTAATAAAGACACTGTTAGATATCCTCAGATTATCTTTTTTAGATGATTGCCTCCATAAAACCTCCGTGCTGAATTGTCATTGTAAAGCAATGGATTAGTTAAGCCTGTCTTTATGATCTACTCGATACATTCAGCCTCACGTGAAAATAAAATCAGGTATGCAAAAGAAAGACACAGACTTGCAATTTATACCTATATCGTAGTTAAATATACTTCAATGTACCATAAACCCTACTTAGTCAGAAAAAAATGTTTTATCAAATATTTTTGAAAACCTTTTAATATCAATGATAATTAATCAATTTTGTTTCACAAGAAAATTGGAATAGACTAGAAGGTGAAATACACTGTCGAGGATGACGAACTCCTATAAAACATTAAACATTAGTACTACCCCCTCTAAAAATTAATCATTTCAACGACCAAATTCAAACAAAAACATTGTTACGACCCTCTCTTACATAAAACATTGGTACGAACTCCTCTAAAACATAATTATGAACATTGGTACGAATTCCTCTAAAATATATACACATTGGTACGAATTCTTCTAAAACATATAAACATTGGTACGAACTCCTCTAAATTATAAAACATACGAACTCCTCTAAAACATAAAATATTGGTACGAACTCCTCTAAAACATAAAATATTGGTACGAACTCCTCTAAAACATTTAAATATTGGTACGAATTCCTCTAAAACATAAAGCATTGGTACGAACTCCTCTAAATTATAAAGCATTGGTACGAACTCCTCTCAAACATAATATGAACATTGGTACGAATTCTTCTAAAACATAAAATATTGGTACGAACTCCTCTAAAATATAAAACATTGGTACGACCTCCTCTAAAACACAAAGTATTGGTACGACCCTCTCTTAAACATAAAACATTGTTACGACCCCCTCTAAAACATAAAATATTGAAACGATATCCTTCAAAACACAAAACATTGGTACGACCCCCTCTAAAACATTAAAACATTTGTACGAATTCCTCAAAAATATAAAATATTGCTACGAATTTCTCTAAAACATAAAACATCGGTACGAACTCCTCTAAAATATAAAATATTGGTAAGAACTCTTCTAAAACATAAAACACTGGTAAGAACTCCTCTAAAACATAAAACACTGGTACGACCTCTTCTTAAATATAAAACATTGGTACGACCTCCTCTTAAACATAAAATAATGGTACATGTCCAAGTATTTGCGGCTTCACAGGAATACGCTATTCTACTAATACATTCTCTTATATAACCTCAGTTTTTGCTATTTTGCAAAATATATAATTCCAATTAAAGACAGTGCATTTGAAAGTTCCGCCCAGCAATAAGGCTAATTCTTGATAACTGAGAGACCACTTATGCTGAATATGCAAGCAAAATAGGGGTGGTCAAATACTCAACCTCATTCAATGATGTCAAACCTAGTTTAAATAATAAAAAAATACTCTGATTAGTGTTAATATCGGGTATTTATATTTAGAACTGTGCATGATTGTTTGGAGGATTTAAAGGAGACGACAGAGAGCTTATTATTCTCTGGATTTAAGAGTATTTTGTATCCGTATTTAATCTAGATTAAGTCGATCAATACTTAAACAGATACAAAACTCTTACCAGAGAAACATATGCCCCAAACCACAAGAATTGTCATGATCTTCAATGTAGTTTGAGGATTAAGGTCACGTAAACCTGCTCGTCCATAAATCATTTAAACTTTATTGTTTTATAACGTTAGCCAAAAATGATATAAAAGATCTTTCATGAAGAAAAGTTGGAAAAAGTAAGGTTGATGGTACGTCAGTTATAGAAAAAAAAATTCCAACAACAGGCATAACACTATAACATTCCGCTGTAATCTTTTCTGTTTTTTAAAGAACCTTCCCTACTTATGATTTCGGTAGAACTGTAGTAGTACTGTGCTATGTGATTTGAGACTGTTTCGTGTATGGAGGTCGAGAAGCTGGAGAAACCTTTCTAAATAAAGTTCTTTTATCGTATATACATATGTTTCCTCTTAATTAATTGATTATTTCATTACCCAAAGATAAAGAAGCCCGCAATATGTACTTTTCTTGAAACATATTTTTTATGATGTATTAAATCTGTTTATTTTGTCAGTTACTCTCTATAAACCTTAATGATAAAATAATGCAATTGATCCTTTCTTTTGTGTACCATTGGAATGGAAAATTATTCAGGATGGATTCGTTTTACTTTTTGTATTTCCGATTTAACAATGTTTCCTTGAAATTCCGTTAGGTTGCTTTTCTAGATATTATCTTGTAAGGTTATTTACGTATGTACATATGTGTTGGAGAGTAAGCAGTGTATTTTACAGTTTGTAGCAAATCGGATTCTTAAATTAAAAAATGTAAAAGTTTCACATTGTATAGTTAAGGGCGGTAGATGAAACGTTCCGCGTTATTTCATCCTAGTCATGTATTTAAAAATGATTGAATATCAAAAATACAGCCATGGAATATTTTGCACAAAAGAAAAACCTTTAGAAAAGTTTGAAAATAATTGATGATTAAATGTTAAAATGACAATTGAGTAGACATTAAATGTGCTATAGACCAATTTTGGACGATTTATAGCATATATATGTATCTTTTTAATATTAAGTAAACTGTATTTTCATTGCATATCATTGAACCAGACCATCGAAAGGTATGTCGGCCTACTCAAATCAAAGACATGTAAATACAACCATTTTTTTTTCTATTTACTAATGCTAAATAACAATAATAATGATAAACAACATTTGATATAGCGCCCTATGTAGCTAACATAAGCCACTCTAAAGCGCGTAACAGTACATAGACATTTAGATATTCAATCAGCATAAGCAGTTGTAAAAAATCGCTCCAATAACTTTTTCTGGTCATCTTTAATACAACTCTTGAAAAACAGCTTGGATTTAGATATATCCAAAGAGCTATAAGCTTGGTGGTTTAGCTATATCTTGTAGGAAAGTATCTGCAAAGTACCATTTTTACAAGAACTTTTGGGCCATATCATATACATGTGTGAAAAAAGGAGATTCGTACAGTAATGGAATACATGCTACTACATATTTTTTTAATCATCAGAGGAATGCAGACTCTAAAAGAAATAAAAAGCTTATCAAAAGTAAAAGCAAGATTATTTCTCGCAGATCAATTAAAGATTGTTAACTTACTGAATATTATTCTTCATGTCCAAAAATATACACAGAAAGAACAAAAACCACAGTGCGTCAAAATAACTTATATTTTGAAATTAATGCGGTCTAATTGTTGAATTAATTGTACTGATAGATATTGTGCTACATTGTAGCCGCATATTTAAATACTTTCGGAACATTTAAGAAAAAAATGAATTGTTTAAGACTAAAATACTCCAAACTGTACACCGAAAAATCTTTTTTTTTTACCTTTTTTATATGAAAAACACAACATGGCTAAATGTTCAAAGAAAATCCAGGAACCAGATTAAAATATGAAGTCACGTTTACATTCTGATAACAGACGCTTGCCTTATATGGTTTCTGACTGTAACTATTTTTCGATTTGGAAATTTCCCGGAACATAGGCCAACCAATCAGCGGACTTAGTTGAGCATGTTTTGCATATTTCTTTGTTTGAAGTACAGTAAGTACATGTTTTCATCTAATGAACTCATTTGTTCATATATTGAGTTCTAATTTAAATACTATCGGAATTCATAAGTTTATGGTTGTATATATAAGCCAATGGCATGTCTAGTAAATTATTACGCCAGCAAATCGAAATGACACTACTTGATGGTCTTCTCGTGGGTTGGGTGGTCGTTGCTTACATAGTTGACGGAGCGCCCACGCCAAATTCTGGAAGCGATGTCGTACCGGTGAGTAAAACACGGATCAATTACTAACTCAGCAGAGTATTTGTTTACCAGACATGGTCTTAATTGGTTGTTATATTTGCAAAGTATTTTATCTTCTTTGTTAATAAAATGTCTTCAAAGTAATAGATCTCAAACGTATGATTATATAAAGCACTATATCTATAAAGTTCAAAACATTCCGAGGTTTTTATAACAAACTACAGTAGAGTGAAAAGAGATGGATTCTAAAAAGTCAAACTTTTTTTTTTATTTGATAAGTAACAAAAGATAACATATGAAAATAAATGAAAACACATAAATTAGCAAGTCAATGTCAGAAATATGATCGGAAAAAATTCTTGTTTAAATGTAATCCTTATGGTAAAATACACCTTGACTAACTTTTTATTGTTTAGCCGATAAATATTTATATTGATTAAGTCAAAATCTTAATAAACATGTTACTCTAGACAACTTGATTGCCTTTTTAAATAAACAATTAAATATTTCTTAATTTGCAATTGATAAATATAATGTTTGACATGATACTAATAGAGAAACGACAAATGATTGAATAATTCAAAAAATGTATTTCAGTTTTAATTTGTATTTGTTCATAAACAAAATAAGGATTCAAACCAATATATCATAGTCAATACATGTGTATGTAACAATTTACATATACATTTTCACGTGCAGGTACACCTGTGTACTTTTTCGAATAAAGTTACAGTTCTAAAGTAAACTATTTTAACATATTTTAAAAGATAGTTTTAAGTGTCATCTTGTGTATAATATAAAGTAGACACACACAAAATAAAGGTAGGATGTCTCAAATTCCTATCCAAATCTTTAAGTTGTTGGTTCTTTTCAACAATATCTGTAAAGATCATT
>JAULCA010235701.1:0-13645 GCA_032360845.1 Crassadoma gigantea
CTTCATTAAATAACTTCATTAGAATAATAAGTCTTGGAGTCATAATAATTTGCTTGTAGCTTAATATGATTGACCTTCGACTATCAGATAGAATATCTTGACACAAAATCAAGATCACACAGGGCAATTGTGTTAAAATTTCATATTACTTTCTATGGAACCATATTGATATGTTTACATGTATACCGTATAATATGATAAATTGCAAAAGTAAACTTTCTGTATTTGACATAATCCATGCAGACATTCAGTGAGAAATATTGACATCATCACCTCACAATATTTTCCTAATTGATGTTATTGTATTTTTTTACAGATGGTTTAGTTAAGAAACTCGAAGAACTAGAGAAGACAGCTGACATGTATAAAGGTTTGATAGAACAGACAAAGAAGTTACTCAAGTCAACGTTTGAACTATCACAGTCTCACAAAGGTGAGTATTTTTATAGCACAATCTATGATATACTACCAGTTGTTAAAAGGTGATTATGGTACCTTAATCAGTGATTTAATACCCAAATTTTATTTTTTGGGTATCTTTTAAACAAAACCATTTACCAAGTTAAACCTTTCAAGATATTAAATATTTTAGTAGAGTAAAATTTCACTCTAAATCAAGGTAGTTTACCTTGTATATTGAAAAATCATTAGAGGTTAGAAGATGTTGTTACACAGTGATTAAGCCAATCGTCTTTTGAACAACTGGGCGCAGTTGTTTCGTATGTAGTGCATGTTTCAATATGAGATGTATTGGAAAAACAAAATGGCTGCCAGGTAGCAATCTTTCATTTTGTATATTGAGTTTGTTACAGCTATTTCTCCAATGATAGGATCATGACAAACTACTTAAGTTTTCTAACTACCTACTTTATATTTAGCTAATTCAGAAAACAAAATGGACACCAGGCCATCCAGAAACTTGTACTAGGGATATTCTATCCGATGTAAACTTTGTGAAAACTGGTTCTAAGAAAAGAGTGAAATATATATATAGCTGCAACAAATTCTCAGGTCCCTATGCTCACACTATATGCAATAAGTAGCTGGATACAGTAACTACAATCAGCGCAGTCATAATTTGCAAAATTGAAATCACGAAAAGCACTCAAAATGCTGCTTAAAACAAATACATGTATATGTGTATAGTTTATAAGATGCAGACTTATGTGTGCTTGTTATATATTGATGCATTGATTTCAATTACCCATTTCTAAGTTTCTGATTGGAGTCTACTCTATCAAGGAAACACAATTTTTTTGAAAGAAATGAACCAAATGGAATGCCATTTTCCAAGTTAGTAGTCAATCCCCACTCAATGCGCTCAACGAGTTGGTGGGTATATAGAAATTGAGTCCGTCACTATGTCCATACAACCGTGCACCTGGTTAAGAAGGATTGCTCTCATCTTTATCTTACCTACTACAAGTGCTGTGTTGATTATAACTTTGTACAATTGTGTATCTAGAGTTGCTCTACTGAATGACTATTGCAGATGCTGATTTTGACCTATATTTTATGCTTCATGTTTTTAATGACCTTTGCTCTGCCAGCAGGGGATATTGATGACAGCATCTTCTTGTTAATACATGAAAACACCTCTTTTGATTTTGCAGCCTTTGGAGAGGTGTTTTCAGGAATTGGAGTGCGTGAACCTCAGCCTGCAGCCAGTGAAGCCTTCAGCATGTTCGGGGAAGCGCATCGTAACATGGAGAAGTTTGCCATTAAGATGTTAAAAACAGCAAAACCAGTAAGAATCTTAGTTTTTAACTAAAAAAGAGCACAAAATAAAGAAATAACAAGATTTCACGGGCAATAATAATTAAGGTGTTGATGGGCAGGGATGGATAAAAACTCATGGGTAAGTGGACATATACATAAAAATCTTGCTAAATTTTTATGTCTCCAATAAGTTGAGGAAGACTATGATTGGTCACATAATTCCTGCTATATTTCTTATTATTTTGATGTTCAATGCTTTAATTACATTCTACTACAATTGATCATAAAATGATTTGAACTACTTCCAGTGATAACAGTTTTATTTTTTAGAAACAGCAGATTTGAATCTTGTACTTTTATGATGATAAATGTAATGTGTTTTTATTAGCAATAAATGTTATGTTGGCTCCAAGTTATAATGTGACATCTATTCTGTCTTTCAGATGATAAGTGATCTCAACACATACCTACACAAAGCAGTGCCCGACACAAGACTTACTATAAAGAAATACCTGGATGTAAAGTTTGAGTACCTGGTAAGTTTCAGGATTAAGCCAAGCCCTAGTTTGTTGTGAGGTAGATGTGTACACTTTTTGCAGAACTCAAGGGCATTCTTGGGGTGATTATATTTTAGCCCCATTCCCAATAAAAAAATATGCTAGTTTTTTTATCGAATTATAAATTTTTATTTTGTATTCAGATAACAAGATAAATCAATAACAAAAGCTAACATCAAAAATGAAATAATCTTTGATAAATAAAGATGTTTTAGTCTTTCAGATAATACTCTATAAAGAAATGATCTAAAGAAGGCCAGAAAACTTTCATAATGAGTAATCAAGCGGAAAACTTTCATAAAGAGTAATCAAGCGAAATATCAGTTTTATTTGTTGGTTTTAACTGATACACACTGAGCCAATACTTCAACAAGTTTTTTACAATTTGACCTCAAGAGTTGAATTGCTCAAACTTCATCATGAAAGTGTTTTTATTTGACAGGCATACTGTCTGAAGGTGAAGGAGATGGACGATGAAGAATACAGCTATGCAGCATTACAGGAGCCTCTGTACCGAGTGGAAACAGGGAATTATGAATACAGGTAAGTAATGTGATTACAGGACCCACTGTATACGTGGAAACAGGGAACTGTGAACTTATGTTATTACTGTGACCCAGGACCCATTGTATAGGCGGAAACAGGATAATTATGAATACTGATTTTATAGCAAGTTGGTCATATCCTCCTCTATTGTCAGAGATTGGTCATCCACAGGAATTATTTACAGGAAATTTACATCCCTTTTCAGGTTAGTGTTACGCTGTCGACAGGATGCCCGACAGAGATTTGCCAAAATGAGAGCTGATGTTCTAGTCAAGATGGAACTTCTGGACCAGAAACATGGTTAGTATTCCAATGAAGTTAACATCATTTTTCAAATTTGTTCAACTTCTCTAAATTTTGGACAAAAATATCTTTATATGTCCATGTTTTCGCTGTAAGTATTTTCCTTTCTCACGAATATATTTTAAATTTAAACCCCAAAACAGTTAATTCCCTTTAATTTTACATCAATTAAAATTCTTCAAGTGTATTATTAAGTAATGCCTTTTCAAAGTAAGGATTTACAATAAGGTGAATATATTAACATTTTACTTTCAAATTGAATTTATTTTACTATGGAACTGACCTTAATAAGGTTTGAAAATGCTAACAGATTTTGAAAAAAAGTGAAATGTTAACTTAATTGTTGTTGATCTTTCGTTTTCTTCCAGTCCAGGACATTGTTTTCCAGCTGCAGCGATTCGTTTCTGCGATGGCCAAGTATCACAACGACTGCCATGGTGTGATGAAGAAGGCTGTAGTGTTCCCCATAGAGGTGGATCTGTCCCGCGGCACCTTCACATACGACACCTCCAACCAGTTCAACGACGAGGAAGAGGATGAGGAGGAGGAAGGGGTTGAGGGAACAGTGGAAACGGGAACAGAGGCGGGAGTCATGGAGACTAACGACCTTATCAGTACTGATTAAGGGTCAATGGGGGGTAAAGATTAAGGGTCAGTGGGGGTTAAAGAGAGGTTGAAGGGAAGGGGTTGAGGCCTACCTTGGAGACGAGAATGGAGGCGGGGAGTCATGAAGACTAACGATCTTTTCAAAACTGATTAAGGGTCGGTGGGGGGTAAAGGAAAGGGGTTGAAGGGCAAGACATGTACAGGCTTAAATTTTAGTGTCTGAAATCAAGAAATTATCTTAGTGTGAGAATCGAAGTAGCTATAGTGGATATAGGTTGCATTGTACTCTAAACTGGAAATGCTTTTTGAAAGAAAAATTTGAGACATAAAGACCTAAAACAATAACCCTGTTGATCAGTAATGTTGTTTTCCTGCAGATGATATGGAATTTTAGAAAGTTGGGATTTGAGACATAAAGACCTAAAAACATTAACACTGTTGATCAGTAATTTTGTTTTTCTACAGATGATATAGAATTTCAGAAAGTTGGGAAAGTCCCACAAGAAAAACCTTAACAGAAAAGATTGCTCATGACAACCAGATCAAAATACAGTTATTCTGATTAACTGAAGAGTGCTTCCATTCTCTGAAAAAAATAGAATAAATCTGTTTTCATGTGACAAGTAAAACTAAAAAAAGATGAGCAGCAAATTTTGTAGTCTGGTTTTTGATCAAATGTATTCTTCTTTAGCCTGATTGTCAAAATTTTTCAGCATACTATCCATGTGATAAGTTAGTGTCAGTAAAATTTTGAGAAGAGCAACCACAAGAGAAGACTGTAGTACTTAGGATAAATATTATGGATTTGTTTATTAATAATGATTTGGTTAAAATAGGAGTAACAGCCTGAATGATCCTCTTCAATTCTACCGTTTTTGTTGCCATTTGATTTTAAATACCATACAACCTGCTTAGATCTTGAGAAAAAAATTATCCAAGTGCTCTTTTTATGTATGAAAAATAGTAAAACATGTAATTATAAAGAAGGTAACAAAATTATATATATAAATTACAGTGAAACCTGACTTTACAGTCACCTGACTTAAACCCTTTCACCCTTATATGGTAGACTCAATCTTGCATTGATCAGTGGTGAAAGGGTTAAAGACATCCTGTTATTCTGACATGATGAATACTCGTTTCTCATATTTAACACACTTGTCATATCCCACCACCATCATGGTTTCCCTGCAAAATCAGGTTTTATTGCAGAAAAAGTAGAGGATTTGTTCCCCTCTGCTCAAATTTGACTTCGTTAGGGTCTAATGTACATATAAGCAGTAAAATTTGTTTCAGTACTACAGACAAGCTTTATATGAAATCATGATTATAACATGTCTTTTGTCCCATGGATGTTATTAAAGAAAAGAACTGTGAAATACATATTTCTTAGGTTCATTTGGGGTTCTGATCGTTATGAACATGATCTACTGTATGTACCGATAACAGAATTTTTGACTCCTAGTTAGTTTCAAAAGCTATTATGAATGATATGTGAGAATGATCTTTTTTGATAAGGCAAAGTGAATGAAATTCTGTGTTTAACTTTTATATTTTTTGTTGATATGATTGTGGCTTCTAATCACACAGAATGTCTACTACTGCAATAATGGGAATCAGCAATGTTCTTAAAAACTTAGTTTGTGCATCAGTTCCTCTGTGATAACTTCCGATATTCCTAAAGAGTTTTCGAATACCTGTCAAATTTCATCAATTTCCTTGAGGGAGAAAAATGGTTAACATTAATGTGTTAGTAGATTTTTTTCTTTCCAACTTTACCTTGAATGTGTTAAGCAACTATCATGATTTATAGAATCAGAATAATAAGAAGTGTTTTTTACAACCCAGTTGTTCATTTGTGGTCAGCAGATTTTTTTGTTGCCACAACAATTCTAGATCTGTTCCAAGTGAAGGTAATTGAAAATCATTTTAGACATTGTATTGACAATCCTTACCAAGTGTTTCGTTTGATGATCTAGCACAGCTGGATTTTTCTCCATTACCTTCACATTAGCCACTAGCAGTGTTCAATAATGTAATTTTTTTCTTTGTTATACTTTGTTTGTACATGAAAATTTTGGAATCTGCATTTAAATTTTCAGTTCTTAGATGTGCACCATGTCTAAAATCTAAGTATCATGCCATATTTGCGCATCAGATGTTAATTGTGAGTTGTGGAATCTCTCTGTCTCTATGTACATGCATTTTAAACCTGTTTAATCTCAAAATTTGTCAGTGTCTTTTAAAATTGAAAAAAAAAAACCAATTAATGAGGAAGAATTTCAGTTAAACATGGAATTTAATCATTTAATCATTTAATTTTCCTTGATTTTCATAGATTTGCTTGAATGTAATTAATGTTTCATTTACATTCAATGGTAGGACAAATGATTTAGATTTCCTGATGAGCACTGTTGAATACCATTAAGATATCCACCCTAGGATCCCTACCGCCACTATCAAACTGACTTCCTTGCAGGGATGTTGGGTCTCCACCCTCTGATGATTCCATGGTAGGGTTAATAACATTAGCAGTAAATAGGATGTTAAACTCTATCAAATCCAAACCAAAACAATGGTAGGGTTTCTGTTTACCGTAATCACCATAAAAGCCTCACTGGAGTAAGAACCACATTTGTGTGTCTGTGTGTCTTGGACCTTCATTTGTATATGCAATGGACCATTGATCACAGATGAATCAGAAAAATGCATATTGAGACCAACCATATGCTACATCAAATTAGTTGTTTTGCAACACTGGGGCACTAACTTAAATCTTCTAGGATATTTGCACACATTTTCTTCAGAAGTGTGAATGTGTCTGTTAGTACATGTACTTTGTTTATAAAAAGTTAGTATTCATTATCATAATTATGGCAGGAGATAACAGAAAGGAGGAAGGGTATATAATAATGGGGGGGGGGATGGGAAGGGAAGGGAAGGGTAGGGTATACGTAAGGGAAGTAGAGAAAGGAGGTGTACCTGAAGCAAAAGTGGAGGTTTTTTCCTGGTTGCTTGTGAAGACTTATTAGAAATCCATAAAACAGTCATTCCAAATGAATTCTTATTCATTATACTTGTGAAATCTCAGTACATGCAAATTTTACGTTTTGTTTTGTTTTATTTTGCAATGTTTTGTATGAATGAAATCATCTTCTTTGTGGAATTATTGACCAAATGTTGTGTTGTTTTACATTCTCCAAAAGTTGTATACTTGCGTTATTTATGTTGTGATATTGTGTAAGAAATTGGTATTTATACATTGTTATTTTTGAAAGTTTTAGATGGATGGCTTTCAATATTAAAAGTCACTGCAGAATATGAACTCATGTGTCATGCTTTTTTGTGTAAGAATACATTTTACCTTGAGTCTAGCTAGTAGACCATACAGCAGAGCTTTCTTAGTACACGTACCCAAGACAAGTGGGCCGTATTACAGAACTTACCTTGGTACACGATCCTAGTCAAACAAGTTCTCCGTGGACCACAGAACTTACGTAATTCAGGAGCTGAGTATAGTGGACCAAAGACCAGAGTTTATTCTAGTAGACCCCTTTGGACGATACAACAGAGCTTAGTAAGAATTTGAGCTTGTGGACCATAAATTAGAGCCTTTCAAATTATCCGACAATAGAACTGGAGTTCATCACGGTAATTAATACATATATAAACTTTATTCATTTTACAACAATTATGAAACAGGGTATATAAATTACTCTTGTTGGCCCAGATGTTAGCGCGCATGGAGTCTTAATCTTAATGTGGGAGAAACCAGAGTACCTGGAGAAAATCATGGTCTGGCAGGTGAGCTTGTACCTTTTCACGTCTGATCGGGTAATCAAACCCCGGCCACCTTGGTGAAAGGCAAGTGTGTTATCCACTGAACCACCCAAGCACTGTATTTGACCACCCCACCACACACTGTTTATCACAGAGCTTATCTTGGTGACTGATTTTGAGCCTTGTGGACCATAGTTACCTATAAATGCTAGTCACCTTTTTTTCAATACTTGGTACCTATTTATACAGCTAGGGAGACTGGAAAAAATCATTTTACAGCAATGTTCAGTTGCCATGCAGTCTACCCCAAAATCTGTCTTAACTTTTGAGACAGAAGTTCATCAGCATTCAATCCGTATCTATTTCATACTTTTGCATCAACTGATGTTGGATATATTTCAACTGTGGAGGTATAGCTCTATATACTGGGGAAACTTTTGCCCTAGTTAATATTGCCCTTCATAATTTCAATATTTATATAATGTCGTTCACTAATTTTCTGCTTTAAAAACCGGAAAAATTCCTGGTATACAGTATTAATACAGATCAAAATCTGTTAAATAGTCAGCGTAATTATCATCGATTTGTTGGTTGTCTTAAAGCTAGTTATCTCCCGTATCAAAAATAATCTATTACCTATATGCAAATTAGTAGTTACCACTACCAGATATTTTAGGTAGAAATACATATAGTCATAGGAGAGAAACAAACATGGTCAGCTTTTCAAATAAAAAACAATGGTTATCTCCCATAATAATTAATAGTTATCCCCCATGTTATTAATTTACCAACATGCAATTAGCTATATAATGTGTGTTAAGTCTCAAAATAAAAATGGAGAATGGTTACATTGAAATTTATGTATGAACTTGGTATACAGATATACATTGATTTCAACATGTTGAGAGTAGGCGAGCTATGTTGTTCAACAATAACTGTTGTTAGATAAAGACGGCATGTATAGTGCACAGTGCATGTAATGCGTCCGCAAAATGTAAATGCCCCACCCTCCCACTTGCCTCCAGAGTTAAATTTTGTATAAGTGGGTCTATTCTAATTTGCATATTGGTCAGATTTGGATAAGGGTAAGTAACTCATTATTTTTCATTATCAGATACTGCCTTTTCAATATTTATACATGCAAAGAGGTAGCCAAGGGAGAATTTTTTTCTTATGCTTTTGGATAAATAGTTATTTGCTGGAACCTACCAATTTGCATATTAGTCATATTTTGTGGCAGATAACTAATATGTTTTTCATTATGTTTCTGGAGAAATAAAAATATTTATCTGATCAATTCCCATGCTGATCAAATTTCGGAAGGTGGGGTAACTTCATTTTCAGAAGAGATATTATGGTTTTACTTTTCTTTTCTTTTTAGATGAACACAGCTATTGAAAAGTGAAATTTGAAATTTTCTCTTATAATTGTACATCAGTAGGTATTTTATGGTGCCAGCAAATTTGCATTATGGTCAAAATTGGAACTTGGCTGCAGTTGGCAAGTGGTTAATGTGTCAGACTTCCCGAGAGCACTCCACCACTGGATCGCGGGTTCAAGGCCTAAGTGAGGCAGTTGTTGGGTAATGGCTGCTGGTCGGTGGTTTTTCTCCGGGAACTCTGGCTTTCCTCCACCTCCAGAACATGGCATGTCCTTAAAATGACCATAGTGACATTGAATTTTTTGTAAGCTTTGACCAAAGTCCGCCAGGGTTTGTCCCCAAAATGTTACATATAAAAAGTAGACTGGCCTTTGACAGGGAAGATACCGATATTCATTTTTTTTTTTTTAACAATTTATATGATAAAATAAAGTCTGTAATGTCTATAAAATTGTATTTATAGTAATGATGACCTTGTTTTTAACCCTAGAAACTGATATGCTTGAGCTGATATTAGTGAACAGGTACAATGTATGTTATTTAAGTGTGTAATGATGATGTGAAAATTCCTATTACTACAATGGTGACCATGTTTTTGAAACAAGGTCAAAATACAAATTTGTACAAGAAGTGATATGTCTGCACAAGTGTCAGGTATAATGTTTCATGACAATCGGATCACATATTATGTCTTGAGAGAAATTTGAGTCATGGTTGTCTATTTTTTCCTAATGCTAAGTAAGTACAAATAGTTTGTATCCTAGATTCATGGGTCAACACTTGTTGGTGCTGTGAACAGAAATGAATTCTGTCATATATTATACATAGACAACTCATTCTGGGTATAGTTTTGTATATTTATTTTCAAAACCAGAAACAGAGATTATTGAGTAACAAAAGTAAACATTTAACATGTAAGTAAGCAACAAATTTAATTTAACATGATGTAAATAAATATTATCAATATGTATAAATTTTATATTTATCAACAAAAGTAAAGGCAATTCAGGCATGCAAATATTGTTTAGATGTTCATAACAAAACAAGAGGCCCACAGGGTGCTCACCTAGATATTTAAGCAATCATGGCAAAGTATTCTCATTCGAGTAGGTAATGTTACTGCAAATGGGATCTCGGGATAGGGCAAATCCTAGTAGCATGTGTGTATCCAAATCTATATTGTTATAGATTCAGGCATATAATGACCATAAAATTTAAGTTCCTATGGTGGGAGCAGACCCCAATGCCAATTCTCAGATAGCATGGTCTTCTCTTCATGTCAAGCGATAGTACATACATGTATATCTAATTAGGAGTGAGGATCTCGATCATTTCCATGTTATGACCCAAGCAATATGCCTGTGGTGGAGCAGGCCCCAAGGTCAATCCTGACTGCATACCTGTAGTAGCCTTCTCATGCCCAACATGTCAGGTTTTTGGAAAGATATTACCACTGTTTCAAAGTAATGATCGAGGACTAGGTCAAGTATGGCGCCATACCCAAGTTGCCATGTTTATTCAGTCATCTTTTCATATTTGGCAATTATACATATGGTTACAGGGAGGTATCTCTTCAGACCCACCCCCAGCCTAGGGGAGCAGCCATTACCTTGTACAGTAGATTTGTACAATTTCTAACCAAATATGTTTGATATCCATTCCATTATTATAGAGAGAAGGCATTTGAAGCAATATGGCCACATTATTACTCTGGCACCAACTCTCAGTCCCTTGTAGGTTCAGCCCCGTCATTTGTACAATTTTAAATACCCACCACCTGAGAATGCTTCCAAGCAGATGGTTGATATCCATCTCTTTAATATCCCTCAGCCCTCCGGACAGCTGGCCCCTCCATTTGTACAATTTTTAATCTTCAGTCTTAAGTATGTTTCCAAACAGATAGGATTGATAACCATCTCATAGTTCTAGAGAAGTTCTTCAAACTTTTATGACCAAATTAACACCCCACCCCTTTACCTTCAAGTTCCAAGGGTCATTTGAAGAAAATGTAGACAGACAGATGAACAAGGAAAGTTGGACACCAAGGTAGGTGAGCTAATAAAGCATGGCTGATGATACAAAAACCTCGCCATTTTATGTTGTACTCCTATCACCTAATTAACTACCCAGGTATACAAAATATGTATGGTGATGATGCAGATGTTTCTTTTCAAATGAACACTCACATATGTGATGTTTTCAAACTCCAGATGTTGGTCCTTTTTTCTCCAGCTGGGAAAAGATTAATAGAATCTTTCACCCTCCTGAGGTTGAGATAGGGGAATTTCAACCCAAGAGGAAGATTCTTAATTGCCAAACACTAGGCTTACAGAGTGTTTGGACCTTAACAATCTTTCCTGAAGGGTTGAGATTCTCCTTCTCTGCCCTCAAGGGAGTGAAAAAATCTTTTTCTCTGACCCTGTCATACACAATAATGTCAATTTGGAAATTGATTAACTCCTCTTTACATAATGGTGAACAATTCATACATCAACATACATAAACAATAATTTTCTCGCACTTTTGTCAAATAAAGTACTAATTCTCATGGTGGCTACCTGTCTGAAACATATGATGTTTTCTCATTGTACTCTGTTGTCTTCATTGTGATTATGTGAAATTTTTTTTACATCATCACATGACATATTAAGCTCTACATTACGCACACAGTATACTTTGTAAGAGACTATATCAGAAAGTTTGATTCTTGATGAGAATTTGTTTACCCGACATCTTATCAAACCAAGACAATGCAAGCGTGACAGATACACTGTATGTGGTAAACTTTAGCCCAGCTGAATATGCACCCTTCACTGGTAGAATCTGTTTTCACACAATCCTAATTTTGCCCTTCACATGTTATATCTATAGTACATTGTGTACTTATCATTAGTGTTGGGAATCAGAAGCGGAAATCATAATCAATTATCTGAAGACTATAAATGAATGATTATCAATTATAATCAAAACACCAAAACTCTGGTAAACCTATTTGAAAATCAATTTGTAATTATGATGAATAGAATTTGATTTGCAGCATATATTAATTTTGCCATGTAAAATCAAAGGCTGACATTTTTGTTTATCCATTTAATAGTCTTTTATGCTTTTACACTTTTAGTTTTAACCTACTTCTAGAATTTGGGTAAGAGTAAATCTGACAGGTATCAACAGAAACAGCATGCAACATTTAAACCGATTAATCTGAATAGGTTGTACAATTGATTGATTTTCAATTTTCACGACCTATCATCACTACCGTGATAAATTTCCTCTCATTACAAAGGGCGTTAAAGGCCTTTAAAAAGTGTTTCAAGTGTTTAAAACTGAAATTTTATGAAATTAAGAGGCTACACTTCTTTACGTTTCTCTCTAAATTTAACAGAAAAGTGTCTAATTGAAGTTTAAACTGCAAAAAATATTCCTGGTATCAAGTATTCTCATTAAATCTGCATCAAAATAGATGTACAAACAAAAGTACATTTACATGCACATAACATCATGACCATCATAAAGAGTTTTTGTATGGTTCTGGTTACCACAGACAGTGCTATATAACAAAGAAGTCCACAAGTAGTTCAGTTCTTTCCCACCGTTTTGATCTACTTTAACCTGCCAATGCACTCTTAAAACACTTTTTGTTCATCATAAACTGTAGTCCTTTGCACATTTTGTATTTACAAGTTGTAGTCTTCCAGTAGATTCTAAGTCACCTCAAGCAATGGTAAGTCCTCTTGTACATTCTCACCATTTTGAGTCAGTACAAACAGTGCTTTTAATTATTTTACAAATATGTCTTTTGGGCTTTGAAGACACATTTGAACTCTTCAAATTCAAAGGATGGAAAAGTTAATTATGAAATATCAGGAGTGAAGGATTTCCAGTCACCAGAAGCCAACATAACATGACTCTGGTATCTTATCAAGTACTTTTCCTCCAGGTTTTAACTTGTAATCATGGCTTAATGATATTTCTGTGTCCTCCAGCGCTTTTCTTAATTTCAAAGTCTCCACAAGCTAACATTGTGTCACTGTCATTTTATGTCCTTCAGTGCTTCTAAAGTTCCTCTAGGTTTTAGTCCTCATAATTGTGGCTATGCAACAAGTAAGTCCTCCAGTCACCACTAGCTAACATTGGTTGTCCTTCAAGCCTTTAGTTCCTCTATATTTTTGTCCTCACAAGCATGGCCTATGCTACCAGTATATCCTCCAGTGCTTTTTGACAGCTCTCCGTGGCCAGGTTCTTGTGAGTGAACTGAGAAGTGACAATGTTTACTCTGCCATCCACATACTGCAACATAGAAAAGATAAAACATTACTGGTGTTTCCTCACATATTAAAAACCTTGTGTCTAATTCAACATAACTTTATTTATTGTATTTATCCAGCAATAAACCTATGCCTGATCCATGTCTATTGCAGTTTAGTTCAAATGCAAACAAATGCTTCTTTTTTTATTTTATTAAAATTCTAGCCCTACATGATCCCGGGCTTATGTGCAGGATAATTGTGATAAAAAAACACTTTCACTAGACATCATATATACATAAATTACTTTTACTTTGACAAGCGATATCCTTTCTCATAGTATTATGTAAGTTAGAATTCACATTTTGAGGGAGGGGGTGGGGGGGCCAAGTACCACTATCCTAGTAAATAATTGAGCCTTGACAATTTTCATTAATTTGGTGATACTTTGTTCTGAGAAAAGAAGCCAGATTGTAAGACCAAATGGAATATAATTAAGAGTCTAC
>JAULCA010235923.1:0-13642 GCA_032360845.1 Crassadoma gigantea
TACAAATGTACATAGAATTAGATTCAAAACTAGAAGTAATTAATTTATAAAAAAATAATTATGGCGGTGATCCCCTTCCATAGGTTAAGTGGCATGCCCGAGTGTCACAGCGTCAAGAGGTAGTCTCGTTCAATTAGACGCTTGATCACTTGTAATTCAAGAGTCTGGTCAAACACAGTACTTTAAAATTACCATCACCAGAGGGCAGTGCTTTTACTTTCATTTCATATTTCATATTTTCATATTTAAAACATTTCAATGAATAATGAAATAAATGAAAAAAACTTACCTATATATGAATTCCTTAAGTACCCATTTATTCACTTTTATCGAGAGCAATGTAAGAAAATGTGTCAAATCTCCAGAATAATGCAATATATTTCCACTGAATAAAGGCTGACTGAGGTTGGAAAAAAAGTATGCAAGGCAAGAGAGATTTTACCTGTACACCTTTCAAACCACTTACAGGTTCTCACTCAGGTGATCTGGCTTGACTTGTATGAATAGCCTTGTTAGCTTCATGAATTATATTGTAAAATATCCTAAGAAAATGCATTAAATCATTCTTTGGAAGTGTTTTCTTACATTTTTCTCGATGAGAGTGAAAACATGGATTCTTCAGGGTACAGGTATTATTTTCAGGAATTAAAATATTGAATGTAATTTTACGCCACTCAACTTCTGACTTCAAAAGTTGAAAAGGGTGTGTCGAACTTTGACAAATGAAATCATTTACCAAAATTCTGGTAAGCATCAATGTGATGTCACAAAACGAAAGCACTGGGTTTAACCAGACTTTCTGTTCGATAGAGCATGCGTAGAAAACAAGAGTCTGGTTGAACGAGACTACGTCACCAGGTTGACAACCGGAAGTTAACAAGCATATCCGGTGACCCAAAACAAAAACGCCCCATGACATTTTGCCCCTGAGCAAATCTTCACACAATCATGGAAATATATCAACAGTATATATTTTTCAACAGTTAAATACCTGCACATTTCATTTATTTAAAAATCTGTCATCAGTTCCTTATTTAACCCCTTCAGTGATCGAGTAATTAGCCGGAACTTATTTTAGATAGGACCTACACACGTATGAATTTGCTGATTGACTGATTTAGTTGTGTGAGTCCTGTATACATCTTATATGGTAAATTGGGGCGTTTTCTTCTAGCAGTTTAAGTCAACAGTCGTGTTATAGGTTTCAGACTTAAACTTCCGTATGTTATACATTGAAAGCAAAACAAATTATCTTAGCGTATGTATGAAGCCCTTTTTGCCGATCATATAGGTTGTTCTTAAACCCGTAAATGGTTAAATTTTGTTAGAAATATTTTGGCTTCAGCTTTGTAAAGTCTTCACAAAACATTAACAACCAATATAAATAAGAACCTACCTCAGATTATTTTATGAAGACTCAAAAGCCAGTATTTACAACAATGACATGATGCACCATTCTAGTAAACGTATATGCTATAGAATGCTATCAAAAATTAAATAAAACTGGAACCGTAGAGTGAGATTTTACAGAAAAAAAAATACTTTCATTCGTTATCGAACATGAAACCACCGACTTCCTGTTGAAATTGTTGAAATTGGTAGGGGGGTCGTTTTAGTGATCAACGTATATGTTAACTTTGTGATCTACAAGTTATTGATGATGACTATGCAATTCCCAGATAATATTTCCAGTTTCCATAAACTACAAATATCTTGAACTATTTTGTTCAACTATTATGAAATGGTTGCAAAACCTGAGACTGTAACTTTCTGAAAGTTGTTATGCAAACTTTTCTGTCTCCAGACTTATTGACCTAACCCAGTGATGTACTATTGTATATTATATATGATGCTCATCTATTGTTTGTATCCATCTGCGTGTTCAATTGGATTTTGTTCTGCTCTATAAATTTCAGGTAGATATGTATGTAAACAACAAATCAATCGATGTTTGTTAAAGTGTCACATAATATATATATATAAATCATTCTGGATGTTAACCTTCGACTTATTTCTAAACGACAATCGTCACATCAGTTCTGCATTGCGGCTGGCATATGTCGTAATACCCAAAGAGCAAATAAAACAATTTATAATCTTTATAATACTTTATACCATCTACCGGTAGCATGATGAGTTCATTATTATTGGTTGTCAGTAGAAGTGTATTCAAAAAAGGAAGCTGAGAACGCTTGCAACTTGAGAAAAAACTTGAGTGCGTATTTTCCAAATTTGGAACGTATTTTCTCAAAACAAATATATGTTTTCGCCAAGTGATGTCATGAACCGTTACAACTTTTAAATATGGCATTGCTACAGAAATTAAATCATTCGATTATCTTTGAAAATTGAACTTTAAGCCCTCCGTTGTGAACTACTCGTCATTTATGGCATAACGCTAACTGACATTTTTTTTTATAAAATGTTAAGGCGATGTTAGTCACGAAACATCCTCGATGTCCAGGGGTTATGCTCACGTTCGCTCTCTACATCCCTGAAATATGTCATAGCAAAATTGAAAGCTAGGTGTGCACCACATTGTTGATAAGACAAGAAGACTAGTTCTATCCTTTGATGAACATCAAAAGAATCTCGCGGTCACGTAACGGTAAAACATGACAGTCTTTGGAGCCAAGCGTCTCTCCTTTGTAATCTTCAAAGGGCATGTATCAGTTGGGCGATTGGTAAGGGTTTTTTTTTACCTGAGACCAAATCTTCGTGCCTTTTATTTTGCTTTGACATATTCAAGGGGTGTGGAGAGCGAAGGTAAACGTAACTCCTGAATATCGAGGATGGTCAAGAAACAGATACATTGTATAATGGATGATATTTTTTATTTTAATGAGTGTCCTCATGAATGTATATTTGGTTTTACTTTCCTTTTTTATATGAAAGAAATCATTAACTGATAAATATCTACTGGACACATTTTGGTGGTACACATCTCCTTGCAAATTATTTTAACACCTGTGTCTTTGCCACAGAAAAAGCCCTGGGGTAAATCAACCACTTCACTTTAGCTATAAAGTGAAATTCGACTTTAGACTGGTCGACTACAAAAATAATCAGGTTGTCCGTCTGTCAGTAAGGAATTTATCCAAACTTAACTAAACTTTGTGGTCATAGTCATTCCAGACTTAACATACGCAACTGGCCTAATATTAGACTATTTTTGTGGCAGTTTTGCCCCTTTTAGTTATTATTAAAGACTTAATCTTGTCTTGACAACTCCTACAGCTTTCATTAAATCTTTACTGATGTAGTCAGCTTACACTTACACTATGCCTTTTTCCCTATGTTTATAAACACAATCTTTTCTAGAAAATTCCTCTCTCAGTTTTCTTCCAAATCAAAACATCCAAACATTTCGAAATTTTACTGAAGTAGGAAGCATACACTGAAGCTCTGTAGCTCCACTTATGTTTTTTATTCAACAATTTGCATGGCAATTATGCCCCTTTCCTATATGTTTGTAGACAGAATCTTGTCCGAACAAATCTTCCAACAGTTTTCATGCAAACTTCTCAAACATTTTGTACTCACATGAACACGGAAGTAGTGCAATAGTGATAACTGATGATCTGCTATTTTAATATTTATTAACAAGTGTTTTGGCCAGGGAGGGACTCAGACTGGATTGGAGAGCGGGGTATTAGTCAGCGACAGTTCCGGTTGAAAATCATCTTAAGTTCAAGTGTTTGATAAATGGGTAACTTTGATGGTTAATAGATGTAAGTTTGAAATTCACTACTTGCTCTTGAATGTATATCAAAAATCTTGTTGGCATCTATATTTGCTTTTTATCAAATTTCACCTATTTTTCATGTCCAAAAATCTTACTTATGCCTACTTCAGTGCTTCCAGTACTTTGATTATTCACGCCATTAACATGTAGGTTAAACCGAGAGTGAAACGTGTATTTTATCAACGTTACCTTAATAGTAAAAAAATAAATGGCTAGTGGCATATTTTATCATAAAAACACGACAGTAAGACAGTCATTATACAGCCTTACACTTACATATCATTACGAAACCTTTTACAAAGATGAAAAAGAAAAACACTTTTTATCGAAGTCGTGGTATGTTATCAGGCTTCTTATCACAGACACTAAACTTCATGTCTCTAAGCATTTCATTTGTACACAGAAAACTATTATTTTTGCTTTCTCACATTACTTGTAATGTAAATGCCTATTTACGATAGAGTGCTAATTTGTATATTGTAAAACAAAGTTATTCTTGTTGACGTGGCATACAGCTACCCATTAACGAACACATATATATAAAGGATGAGGGCACTATATAATTACTCTCTATGAAGACAATCAACATGGAGAACAGATTGATTATCGTGGTGATTGTCCTTTTTGCATTCTATTCTAATATTCTATTTTTTCTATTTTATTAAAAAGTTTCTTTTTTCGTTTTAATTTACTGCAAGATATCTCATGCAGACATCGGCCTTTTCAAAGGCTATAATCACTTGGGCTTTATTTATCCGGATGCCACTAACCACGTTCTTGCTTATCCTGCGATAGCTTCTAAATTCAAAGTCTTGCTTAACCTGTTTTTCAACAATCTTTAGTCTTGTTAATCCCGCTATCATTAATCCATAGTATTGTAACCTTGCTATCACTAATCCAAAGTATCGCTAATCCAGCTATCACTAATCCATTGTCTTGCTTATCCATCTAACGCTAACTAAAGTCTTGCTAATATTGCTATCACTGATCCGAAGTCTTACTAGTGTCCTGTTATCACCTAGTAACTGGTCAAGGTAGAGATACACCGATGCGACTAAAAAACGATAAACGGACATGCGCAGAACTTAACACACCAGCTCGTGCCATGCATGATACACCCCCTCCCCAACACAATCAAAGATCCTAAAAGCAGAACAACAAAAAAGACGCAATACCCCTAACCATCCGTAACAAACTTAACTTATCCCGAATGGTAGTTCTAGCAGATACTATCCCCTCCCGGCGACCGCGGAGGGGATATAGCGTTCCGTTCGTATGTACGTACGTATGTTCACTTCTTGTCATCACTCTGGCAACTTTATTTCACAACCGATTTTCATCAAACTTTACATATTTGTTAAAAATCATAATACCTTGAACGAGTTTGTGTTTCAGTGTGTCAGGGTCAACGTTAAGGTCACCGTTACTTTTTATAGCAAATTTTTGTCATCGCTCTAGCAACTTCATTTATGACCGATTTTGATCAAATTTTACATATTGATCAAATATCTAAATACCTTGAATAAGTTTGTGTTTCAGCATTCCATGGTCAACAATAAGGTCACCGTTATTTTTTTTAGAAAATCTTTGTCATAGCTCTAGCGATTATATTTCTCAACCAATTTTGATCAAATTTCACATATTGGTCAAGTATCTAAATACCTTGAACGAGTTTGTGTTTCAGCGTGCCAGAGTCAAATTAAAGGTCATTGTTACAATTTATAGAAAATCTTTGTCATCGCTCTAGCAACTTTATTTCTCAACCGAGTTCGATCAAATTTCACATATAGGTCAAGTATCTAAATACCTTAAACGAGTTTGTGTTTCAGCGTGCCAGAGTCAACGTAAAGGTCACCGTTATTATTTATAGAAAATCTTTGTCATCGCTCTAGCAACTTTATTTCTCAACCGATTTTCATCAAACTTTACATATTTGTTAAAAATCATAATACCTTGAACGAGTTTGTGTTTCAGTGTGTCAGGGTCAACGTTAAGGTCACCGTTACTTTTTATAGCAAATTTTTGTCATCGCTCTAGCAACTTCATTTCTCGACCGACTTTGATCAAATTTTACATATTGATCAAGTATCCAAATACCTTGAATAAGTTTGTGTTTCAGCATTCCAGGGTCAACAGTAAGGTTACCGTTACTATTTTTAGAAAATCTTTGTCATAGCTCTAGCGATTTCATTTCTCAACCAATTTTGATCAAATTTTACAAATTGGTCAAGTATCTCAAGTTTGTGTTCCAGCGTGCCAGAGTCAACGTAAAGGTCACCGTTACAATCCATAGAAAATCTTTGTCATCGCTCTAGCAACTTCCTTTCTCAACCGAGTTTGATCAAATTTCACATATATGTCAAGTTTCATAATACCTTGAACGAGTTTGTGTTTCAGGGTGCCAGGGTCAACGTCAAGGTCACCGTTATCAATTATCAGAGGATGAAGATGCTAGTGAGCGATGTAACTACTCACTGCTAGATGCAACAAAATGAATGTGTTCTTTAACAAACTTTATTTTGAATGGGAGCGAGGGGATTTGTATCGTTTGCGATGCCTTGTTGGACTACGAAAACATGTACTTGTATATCTAGCATGGTAAACAATTATAAGTGAAGCAAAATGTATATATGGGTATATGCATATAAGTATAAAGTGTGTATATCAATATATATTTAATACGAATACAATTTATGTGGTATATAAAGATATGTATATTATATGTATATTGCCATAGAGCTTATTTGAAGGCTCTCCAAAATCCGACAGTTCAACAATAGCAATGACGTCATCAACTATTTAAATAACGTCATAGACGGCATTTCCGTGTTCAGGCAGATCAGCTTGACGGAATAATGGCGGTTCAATTGTTTGCTCTGTGGTGTCGACCTTATCCGCTTGAGAACAATGACCAGATGAGCGGGGTCAAATAGGGGAAATTAAGGTAAAACCTTTGAAATCCTTTTTCTACCATAGGGATGAAGGGATTTCATCTCAATTTGGTTACGAACATCCTTGGGCCACGGAAACTCAATCTTGTAGAAATGGTGGGTTTGGACCCCCTTGGTGGAGAGGTGCGGGACCTAATATGGGAAATAGATGTGTTTAAAGTAATATGATACGTTTGGGTTGTTAAGATCGATTTTCGGTAAACACGCCACCCCCAATGATCTGGGTAGACCATGCATTTGAATCAAATTGAACGTGCACTGTACTTGTCAAATTTGATTAGTGTTTTCTTTACAACATTTGGCCAAACAAAAACATTGTTTTTGTATTAACAGTATTGTAGGGAAGCAAGACTGGGTCAATCATTGGCAACTAGGTAGCTTAATTAGTAGAACATCCGTCTAGAGTTAGGAGGGTCTTGCTTTAAAACCCGGACTGGTTATACATTTTCATACAGTTTCATATTAGCCCAAGTGAATACTGTATGCATGTTACGCAATACATGTGTTACAACATACAACGTGCGTAGACGTAGAAAGCTGGTACATATATGCAGTACGTCTCGAATTGCGATAGGTACCGCGATAAATGCTGAATGATGAAAGCGACGAATTTGTGGGTGAAAATGTATTGGTTGCATGTGATAGCTCATATATGAATTTTTAAAGAGTGCACGTGTCAACATATCATGAAACTTTCCTTAAATGATTACAATTACCAGTACCTGTCCCCGAGATCCTCCGAACTCTTCGACAATTGCTCTATCAATTAAGTTACTTGGCTGTTGACGAGTCGGCCCAGTCTAGTTGCAACATTTAAATTTAATTTTTAAATGTGGAGTCATTTGTTAAAAAAATGTACCCAAAAAAATCAGTATCTCTTGTAGAAACATCTCACATTCCCTTTGAAAATTGAAAGATCACGAGGCAAAACACTGGCTATGTTTTATGACAACTTGTGTTACTGCTACATGGCCGTTACACACGTATATGCATTTGTTTCATATAACAAGTTTTTAATCTTCTTTTTCATATTATTTAAAGTAGTGTTGACCTCTTCCTGCTTTTGATTTAGTTGGGCAATTATAGCAAGATGCGCCATACCTGTAGTATTGATTTGGCCTTTAGATTTTAAGAACAATAATGAGATTTTCAGATTCAAGTTCAGATGAAGCGATAGCCCGAGTTTCTCTTGGTGATAATAAGAGCGGTTTTGAATCAATAAATTTCCATTTATCGATATGAAAGACATGTGTTTTGTCATTTGCGATTTTTGTTGTCAGCACCTCAAAACTCTTCCACGTTTTCATATAGCGATGCGCTCTGGTTCCACCCTAGACATCTATCTGTCAAAATGTCCAATCTTGTGTCAGAGCCAGAGGAAACTCGGGCTAATGAAGCGCCCACAGAATAAATGGTTTTGTGATTCCACCTTGCACAAAACATTATAGTATTTGCATAACTGCACAGCTTATATATAATTATATCATTCTTGCTTGGAAATATGACCAGATGATATAGCAGCAAACGAAAAAAATGCGCTGAATACCCCATT
This sequence comes from Crassadoma gigantea, assembly GCA_032360845.1. Classification (NCBI taxonomy): domain Eukaryota; kingdom Metazoa; phylum Mollusca; class Bivalvia; order Pectinida; family Pectinidae; genus Crassadoma; species Crassadoma gigantea. Next base: position 8,249 of record JAULCA010235923.1, read on the forward strand.
CAAAATGGCGCTCTGTCTTGTTGTCAAGCGTGGCGGCGATATTCGCACCTTGCGTGAAAGATTACGCTACGAATCCCGCGCTTTTCTGATATAGCAATATTTGTGTAGCGTGACGTGAATAGCAAATTTATTTTTTTAAGTTGAATACAATATATATATATTTCACTCGTATCAAACGAGTATTTGGTAACAGAAGACGGTTGATATTTACATTTACATTGCCAAAGGAAATAGTAAAAACGCTGCAGGCATAATTGATAAACCACGAGCTCCATGTCTTTTCACTCTCGAAAGATGACGTTACTACCAAGTCGTTGACATCAAAATGTGCAGTAGAAATGAAAATTAGCGTGCTTTGTTGCAATTTTAATAAAGTTAACAGATACATATGTACATATGTTTTATCATTATAGTTTATTATGTTAATGCATACATAAAACCGATACATTTACAAATTCAGGTAAAACCCGTATTACACTTAGTCATTATTGACATATGAGACACTTGAAGCAATTTTACATTAGTCATCACCGAGTTTATAATATATGAATATTTATATAAGCAATTGTGTAACCAACAGGTGAGTTTTACAGGTTGATCCACTTGTTGGAGCTCGGACACTTTTTAAGGAAAACACTATAGGGACCGCGGAACCAAATGATTTTTCATAGACGCTAGTGTAAACGTTTACAACTGTCCCGGTCAAATGGAGTTTTCCACACTGGTTCACCTACCCTCATATTGAAAAATGTCATCTCACACAACTGTGAAAAGAATAAAAACCCACATTATATTGTTTTTACATTCTATTTTCGATTTGGTTCCGTGGTCACTATAAGCCCTATCAAAACATTTTGCCCTAAAAGTGTATTTAAAATGTATGCGTTCAGGGAATCAGACTTATAAAGCTGCGATTATTGACCACAGTACATTTCGAGACATTCCATAAATTGTCCAATGCGTACGACCAGTAGTCCCAGATACCCTTAGGGTAAAGGGGAGGCAGCAAGGCCCGTAAAGACTGTCAAGAAACTACTTTACGTGTCTAAGGAGCCACACTTAGCATTACTCTCCTATCGAAGCTCTCTGTTGGAACAGGGGGAAAAGTCAAGCAGATCTACTTACAGGGAGGAAATAACAAACTACTCTCCCAACCCATGCGTTCATTCTTATCCCAACCGGCTTGGAAAATTAAATAAAAGAGGACATGAGGTGGCTGGCAGTCCAGAAAAAAATAATCATAACAAAACCGACTCAGTTTATACTCAACTAGGGCTTTCATTTACTGACAATGTGTCGATCAAAACGCAAGGCACCCGGAATCCAGTTATAGTAAATTACAGGTGGGACACCCCAAGGCCCTACCTGGCAAAATACCAAAGGTACACTTTACAGGAAGAATATGCTACATTTGACCAAGGGCTCGGGTCAAATCCAAATATCAGAGATTAGTCTATCGGACTCGGATGATGAGGTGTTGGATGATGAGGATATTGGTGGAGATCATAATAAGGTTCAGACTACCAATGGTAGTCAAGTGTCACAGACACTTGCCGAATGTTTTACTACACCTAGCTTCCAGTGTTAGGTTTCGTTGTCTATATGATTGTGTAGAACTGTCGAAAAGTAACAATGATGAAACAATCCTTTATTTAAAAAATATTTCTCATTTTTAAGGTTGTTTACTTTGTCCAGTGACTGTGACAAGACCTGTTGGAGTATGTCATTGGATGGAGGAAAATTTTCTTTTTAGTTATAATATCATTATTTTGATCTAGTCCCAAGTTGATATTATCGTGTTTAAAATTTATTGCCATAATGATATTCTTTTAATTACAGTTCTCAGACAATCAGTTCAATTTAAATGCCCAACAAAGGGGGACGTAATGTAAACATACGACATATACTCTCAAACAGACTAACTCGTTTGTGTATTCTGTGTATGTATTGTGACAAAACCAGTCCACGGGTTTGTTTAAACCTCCACCCGGACGTTGGCTCTCTGTCAATTATTTCTATACAGTCGTATTGCTGTTCTAAGTCTGTGGGTGTAGACTAAAAGTCTATGCTTCAGGTTTTCTTAGAGCTGTAGCCTTAATTTGCCAGCACTTAAGACAGAAATCAAGTTCTATAAATAAATTATTCCATTTTCAAGTCACAAAATGTGAAGTATATGTACAAATGAATTACAATAATCACTATTTTTCACTAAAGGCTCACTCTAATTCAACTTTTTTCAACAATGAGACAATCCTCATATAAATGACAATAATGAATTATCTCAGTTTTTGCACAAAATACATTCACAAAAATATATATATGACGAGTATTAATACAATTGAATGTTACAGAAACAGTTCATATTTCGTTTTAATTGATGGAAAAAAGACAACTATCCACTGTTCCTGAACACTACACTTATCAACACTAAATTATTCGCATGAAATCAACTTCAGCTACTAGGAGTTGACTTATACATTAAAAAACAAATTTTGAATATTAAAGAAAATGTCCCCACTAGTAAGTTGACTAGAATGATTATTGCAACCTGAAAGAATTATTAATTTGCTTACTTTCAAAAAGATTAGTTTAATAGTTAATTGTCATGTGTATTTTACTATTGATGAACTGTCATCATCTACTTTATTCAACAATTCGTCATATGCCCTGTAACCATCATTTGGGTCATCAAAAACATGAGAAACACGGAAATGTTCATTTTTAAGGACAAGGAAAAAAAGTTTATCTTGAGAACGGAATGGAATGAAAACGCGAATGAAATCTAATGAAAACAAAATGAAAATGCTAAATCTGTCAACTGAACGCTGACAATCAACCAAGATAAGACACCGTTGATGGCCTTTTAATTCTGTTTTGGAAACAGCGAGTGACAAATAGAACAGCATATTTTTTTATTTTCTAGGTTTGAACATGAAAGGTTTTTGTTGTCGATGTCGTATAGCCCACAACACCATTTTACTACATACATTTATATCTCTAAAAGATATAAAGAAGGAATTTCTTTTGAAATTCATATGTTACATTTTTATTCATACTCCGAATTTCCCTATTGGAAATATATCGTTCATTGTGTATCTAGAGCACGGTAAGAGACTTTTATTCCTCCAGCAATACAATCCATAATCTTGGTTTCGGACGAACTCGGTTAGCATACCAAACCCACTTCTTGAAATAATGAGTATATCGCAGTCGACCATTATATAGTAATCAAGCAGCTGCTTCAGAAATCCCTCGCGCGGATCATGTATACCTGGCTGGTCAATATGTGCTATATTTCCTGCAGTGTCTATCATTCTTTCAGGGAAACGTTCCTTGGCAGAAACCTTTACACTGTCTGCGTCAGAAGCAACAAACAAGTCATACTCATCCTTGTTTAATGTGTCAAAAAAATTCCACAGAATGTCCAGTGATATACCTAGCCAAGGTCGACGGTCGTCTAGCGGCATGTTTGGGTTTTGCCCAACACGTACATGGGCACACGCTATCTTGTTTCGTTTTCGCTGTGTTTTATATTGATTGTTTAATTTACGAACAGTCACATGCGAGGGCTTAAACAGAAAATTAAATATATGTTTGTAAATATCGGTTTGGTGATATCTCGTAAGCCATGGTATGTCATTTTGTATATTCGGTCTTTTTCTGAAACCATTTATAAAATCCCAGTTTATACGAAGAAAAGCCACGTCGTCCTTGAAGTAATTGTTGAAGTCTTTGCCTCCGAAGGCGTATTCTTTTACTTTATCAAAAAACGAGTTTCTTAAATTGTGGAAGGAACTTGTTTTATTCAAAAGGATAGAGGAGTTATATTGCCAGTCGAGGTGGGCTGGTATGACATAATCTTGAAGTAAACACGGTTTGTCAAAGTTGATAAGAAAACGCCGTTTTGCGAGTATAGATATGATAAAGGTGGTCATAATACCAGCCATTCTATCAGACCAGCCACCACAATATCCTTCATTGGCCTTGGAACAGTCGTAAACAATGTATTTCGTTCCCTGTCCAATATCATTCGTCAGCTCCTTGTTTTTACGACGAAATACTTCCAATGCACTATTTATCGTATTGTCTGCTAACTTTCGATTCTGCAGGTCATGGAACAAAGGCGCTGTCCTGGTTATTATTTTGAAATGGAATCCCAGCATTGACACCACGACAGCAACCACTAATGTTATGAACATTAAAAAATAGCGCTGAAACATGAATTAATCATTACATAGAAGAGAACAACGAGGTATTTTATTCATATTCAAGAAAAGTTGCAGTATTTGAAACAATTAAGAGACTGAAGATTCTTTTGGCATGCACTGTCCATTCAAGTCACATAATAAAAATATTTAAGTTGATCAGGCCTGCACTTTAGCCCACAATCTGTTCGTCCTTTAAACAAATCTTGTTAGCGATATTCGTCAGAAAGAACTAGGTGAATCTTTCTCATATTCGATATGTGTATTACCCATAAGCCGTCTTTGTGAACATTTAATAACGGTACTGATCGAAAAACTAAAATGGCCGAAAAGTGGCAATTTTTAGTTTCGAGAGTTAAAATTTGATAGCGTTATCTTAAAGAAAGTACTTAAGGGACTTTACTCATATTCCTCATCGTCCATTCGTCGTTTAACAATGTGAAACTATTGATGTTTTATTAAAAGTTGTGATAAAACGTTTTCAAACTAAATTAATTGTTGCTCTGCATATGTCTTGCTGTTTGCGTATACATGTGCTGTGTATGGTCACTGTGCCATCAACATGTGTTGTTTTTGTACACGTGAGCCTGTTGTCATATGTCACTTGTCTTACCTTGATAAGTCCATATCAGGTAACTGTTCTACATATAAATGTTGCCTCTTTTGGTCAGTGGTCAGTTAAGGTGTCTTTGTTACACATTTTGGCGCCGATTTTAGTATTCATTCATAGACACAGCTAAACGGTGGATGTTATTTATATCCAGACGTTTGAAGTCTTTCTTAAGATCTCGTTTGTACGCATGTAGATCTGACAAAGTCTTAATCTGTAATTGGCTTATGTTAAATTATTATATTAATGAGATTGTTGATGAAATAGCATTAACTATATATATATATTGTGTAAATGTACTTTTCATAAAACAATCAGAATCTTGATCTTACGTACATCTCTGTTCCAGCAATACATAGAAAGTTGTTTTTAAAAGTAATGTATATTTTTTTATTAACATGTAAACTGTGATTTATGTGTATCTTCTACAGTGATAATAGAGTTTTCCATAGAAAACGGGTTCATACAGATACAGGTCATTCTGTGTAAACCCCCGACCCATAGTTGGGGAAGGTAAGCCCCGGCCCTTAGTTTGGTTAGGTAAACCCCCGACCCATAGTTGGGGAAGGTAAGCCCCGG